>JAJOZX010003755.1:2500-205000 GCA_023014485.1 Bathynomus jamesi | reverse complement strand
GAGAAAGCTTCTAACAGTGGCTGTATCCTCCAGCGCGGGATACATCAACGCGAAGAAGAGGCGACGTCGAACCGAAACATCAACGCACTGGTGGCCAAACTTCCTCAAATCTCCGTGCAGCGGGCTGTCTACGGTTGGCCAGACTAGCAGTCGACGACCTGTTGCATGGCACGGTCAGAGTGCGTGCTCAGAGTGCAATTGCGTGCTCCCCAGACTACTCGTTCTCTCCGGCGACATTAAGACTAATCCAGGCCCCACTACAACTTACACATGTCACCATACACAAAGACATAGATACAATAGTACCATGAGACACATACAGAAGTATAATATTAACATATTACAGTACAACGTACAAGCGTACAAACAAAATCATGCAGCTTAGGGAATTCGTACACAAACAAAACATTCACATAGCACTTATACAAGAAACAAAACTAAAACACACACAAAACACCCACCATCCCTGACTTCACGGCGATCCGTCAAGATCGTACTGGGGGTCACGGGGGTGGACTCATCACTTACATAGGTAAAAGCATTAGCTACACTGATGCCACACAAAACATTACAAACACAATCCAAGCAGATAACACGATAGAAATACAGGCAGTTAACATTAAAACAGGCGCAAAACACAACACCACACTAATCAACATTTATATCCCACCAGATAGTTCACCTCAGGTGCCAGCCAATTACAATCCACAGTTACACAATCTGGCCTCTCTCACTAATGTCATCTTAGGAGGAGACTTCAACGCTAAAGACACTAGTTGGTACCTGTACAACCAAAGCAACACCAGAGGCGCCAACATAGCCACACAACTAAACAGCCTCTTCATTCTTAACAATACAGAAGAACATACACACATACCACATCAAGCAGGATACTAAAACTACTCCCCAGACATAACGTTATGTTCCCCCTCACTAGCAACACATACACAGTGGAGAACAGAAAAACAACTGTCATCAGACCACCTGCCCATCATCATTACAACACGTTCTACATTCTGCCCCAACAGCCTTTGGCACACTTACAGAAATTACAAGAAAGCTGATTGGGAACAGTTCAAAATACAGACTGAGGAACAATTCACCACATTAAACAGCACACCCATCATAAACATCAATACAACACTCAAGACATTTAATCAGATCATCAATAATGCAAACAAATACATACCCAAGAGCACCATTACGAATACAACCCAAATTACACTAGAGAAATAGCCCACCTCATAAGGCAACGTAACAACCTCAAAAATAACACACAAACACCACACACAGAAGCCATAAAACAGCAGATACAACAGCTCAACACAAATTAAACAACAAACTCAAAGAAAAACAAACATAAACATTTAGGGAATTCATAACACTAAACCACTCCACAGATACATCCAGGCTATACAAGACTATAAACAGCATTACCCACTCTAACAGCGGCATTCACACCTCACACGCGGCTATCTGTCGCAGCCAAAATAATATCCCAACATATACACAACCTAACATTCTAGTTAATCACTACGCAAAGATTAGTCACTTAAACAGAGGCAACAACCAGAAACACGCAGACAGACAAACAGTCAGACTCAAGAAAACCTACAGACTCGACACGACCATTACACCCTTCAATACAGACCAGACCACGAAGATCATCAAAAACATTAAGAATTCGAAGGCTACTGGACCAGACAACATATCTAACATACACCTTAAACACTTGGGCCCACAAGGAATACTAGCTCTCACAAATATCAGCACATATTCATACCAACTCTGTCTTATTCCTGAAATAGGAAAACAAAGTAAAATTATTATACTACTCAAACCAAACAAAAATCCAACAGAACCAGCTTCCTATAGACCCATTACTTTACTATGCACACCTTCCAAAGTAACAGAAAGACTAATCTTACAAATCACCAACCCACACATACCACTATCGCCTACTCAACATGGATTCAGACCTCACCACTCAACCACGACATTACTCACTAACCTCACGCAGCACATCATGGATGGCATCAACTCCAGACAACCAGCTGAACGTACACTATTAGCAACAATAGACATTAGTAAAGCATTTGATGCTATCCCACGCTTCCCTTTCATAAACATAATACTCAACACAAACATGCACAATAACACCAAAAGATGGCTGAGCAAATATGCTTCAGGAAGATACTCACATGTCACATTTAATGGCAAGTCATCCAAAAACAAGCTTTTTCCGAACGGGGACCCTCAAGGCTCTGTTCTCTCACCAACACTGTACATCTTATACATGCATGACATTCCAACACCCATAGATAACAAGCTTACCTTATCATCATATACAGATGACATCACTCTAACAGCCACCCACAACAACATCGACACCGCTACAAATAACCTACATATATAAACAGTATACAAGACTGGCTCATACATAATAGACTCAAAGTAGCGCTCACAAAATCAACCATCACCTTGCTTAGAAGCAACACAAAAGAACACCAGATAACTCAACAGCTTACACTAAACAACACCAACATTCGACACACTCACAGGACCAAAATACTTGGGGGTCACATATAACATCATTATCTTTTGCAAACCACATTCAGGACATTAAAAACAAATGTACGTCAAGACTTAACACGTTTAAGGTACTAACAGGCACAAACTTTGGACACCAGCAGGAAACAACATCACTCATATACAAACAATATATTCGCTCAGTTATGGACTATGCTAGCCAATGCTGGGCACCCATTATCTCAAACACACACATAAACACCTTACAGACAATACAAAACAACGCACTTCGTATCATTACAGGATGCACTCAAACAACACCAATAGAACCCCTGCACACAGAAACAAAAATACTGAAAGTTAGGGAACATTTAGACATGAGGGGAACACAATTCATGGCAGCAGCGACAACTAATCCCCAACACCCTTGCCACTACATGTACAATCATGCACCGACACCTCGCACCATTAAGGTAACACCAGAGAGACATTATAACCAAATACTCCATTCCATACCACGCCCCACAGACATCACACAGTAGAGAAAACATATACACACACACACACCTAACCCACAAAGCACTGACACGACTCGGTCCGAATGCGGTCCTAGGTGCGAAGCCGCCACCCATTAACAGGTCAAAGATCAGCCTCAGCAGATCGGATCGAGTTAACTTAGTACGATTCCGATGTGGACATCACCCCAACTTACAGACATATAAACACAGACTAGACAACTCCACAGACGACACCTGCCACCGGTGCAAGGACACACCACAAACAATTGAACACATTATGACAGACTGCACCGCTCTAGCACAACATAGAACACAACACAACATCACAAGTTTGCTGAACCTCTGGTCCACTCCGGAGAGGGCGATCGGTTACCTTCGTGCCGCCGGCTTGCTCGATCAGGGTGGGCTGATCGGCTAAACAACAACAACTTTGGGCAAGGTGAACGTTCCCCTTGCGTGTATTCTGTGCAAATTTTCCCCAAAGACTATTTAGGCACAACTTTGCACTAAAGCGCTTGCCTGGGTTCTTTATAATTTGGGAACGGTCAAGTTGTACCCCTTCATGGTCACGGTAACGTTGGATATAAGCCGATTTTTCATCTTCAGTATCAACTCCTCGCGGATAACCTGATGCTTCTACCTTATCCTTCAAAAAAGTGTTTATATATGGTGGGAAAAGGTTGGGTAGCTTCTAAAACCTCCACACATTATATATCTTCAATATTCTGAAGGATATTGAAGATATATTGAAGTCTGTCAATAGGGCTTGGGAGAGCTGAGGGCTTGTATATACGCCTCTAATCTTACGCTAGTTGGTTGTGTGATTACAATCCCCATTGTTGTCATCTGCGCACTTCACGACAGTGGAAACATGAGCTTGTGGTCTATAACGACGGGTAAGATCGGCATCCATAAATCGCGAGGAGGGAGCACGTCTACGAAAGAAAGACCGAAATAGTTCTTGTCCTACCAGTTTTTCAGGTGTATCTACGGGGTACGGATTGTTCTTCATCACGTAGGGGTATAAAGAACAGAAGTCGTAGTAATGGAGTTTCACACCCTCCATAGGCGGAAAGTATAGCTTGAGGGGATTTGTAAGCCCTCCGAACAAGCAATCACCGCATTTGAGAGGATCCAGCACCATTGAACGCTTGATCGTGTTTATCTCTTCACGGTACTATCCATCTGTTTCCATCCGTGCATCATACTCATGGTCCCACAAGGTCTTGTGAGTGAAATGGGTGCCTATAAGCTGATCGCGGGTGCTGGTCCATGCACGACTATCGGCAAGAGATCTACTATGGATATCTCCTACGATTCCGCACTCAGGACGGGTGCATCCGTGCCACCAACAGCAGTGAAAGGAGTACACAGTCTTCTCACCAGTGATACGGTTTTCGTTTGGACCATCGACCCAAAAAACACGACCATTAACCTTAATGGGTACTTCCCCTGTGTTGCGGGCATGCTTTATGTATACACCTGTCTGCTGCTGTATGTGTTTGAGCCAGTAAATAACTTGTGCCCATTACTGCGAGGGTCGTTTCTGTGAATGACGGCTAAGGTGTCTTTAGATATGAAACTGTTCTTAAACACCGTAAAGCACAATGAGGCGATCGTGGTTGCGACTTGCAACGGATCGCATTTGAAACGGTCTATGTACTTTCTTCTAAAGGCCTGGAAACATGCTCTGAGCACGCGCACATCATTCACGCAATAACGCTCACATTTATCAGCTATATTTTAAGGATTAGATTCATTAAAACTGTTGTAGTAGCGGTCAAAATCTTTACGTTCACCTGTACTCATACATTCATAGTTAAAGTAATGTTTGGGTGGAAGTAGTCCTACCTAATTTAAAGTTTCGCTAGTGAGGAATGTGTAAGGGAAATATCCTTTTGAAACTTCTGCGGCTACGCCCATTACCTTGAGTAGCTTGGCTAATTTACAAGGTGTGAATAATAAAGTGTCTTTAAACTGTTCATTACCTCTTATTTGGATCTGTATAAGTTTCTTTCTTCTTTTCAAGGGATCATTGTAAATATCCCAGATAAATCGTGCTCAAGCAGCTCCTTATAAAGGAACTGTGTGTCAAATTTTGCCTCGTTGTAGGCAAGAATATACACAGTCATATTTTTTAACTTGTCCGCTAACTTGACAATATAGGACACAAAGAGTTTCACGGGACTGCCGTGTGCATTCATTTTAAAAACGTTTGTCCGTTTACCAAATTTGTGACATTCATCGCACTCGACCTCCATGCACTCATCACAGATAGTCTGGCTTACAAGTAGATGTGGGATAACCTCTTTGGTTTCAGCAAACGTATATATTTCTATATCGTAGTACACAGTTATACAAGGTCTATTTTTAGGCTTTCTTTCATATAACATACATGCTTTACTCCAACCGCCTTATATTTCTCATGGTATGTAGAACAGTGAATTTCATCACATTTATGCTTGAATTTCTCCCAATTATCACTCATATGAAATATACCATATTCACATATTCTAATTTTCCTGCACGTGCCAATTGACTTATGGAGCTTAAAACAGTTATTATTGAAAAATGTGCGTCTGCATACATCATAGTCCCTCTTCTCAGCTTCAACCACACGGCTTTCAAATTTGGAGCTTTTACACCTCGCACATACCATGTGGTAAACCTTACAATGCTTCACTATATCATCCGCAAACTCGAGACATCCCTTATGCAAATCATGATGCCTTCCATTTTCGACTTTTATCATAACTCGCGTAAGAGCCCTTATATTACGGATGGGGAGATACGTAGCCCCTGACAGCCCTAAAATACCGCTTTCAAAAATATACACGGTCCTACGACGATCATCCATTCCAAATACAACTACAGTGCCCGCGAAAAGTATCCGATCACTCAAGAAAATACAATATTTTCCCTTGATATTCAGAGACACGTAATTCACTTTCTATTTGTTCTAGCGACATCTGGTAACTTTGAGGTTGCTCGCTGATATGAGAGCTATCCAACGCATTCTCAAATTAGTGTTCTGGTAGCCTTCGTTGCGGGTGGCTGTGTCTCAAATTTGTCAGATTTCACTGTTTGTGTAAATTTCTTGATATTTTTTTTTTTTTTACAAAAAGTGGTGTAAATAAAATTTATATATAATGTGTGCTAAAAAACAACTTAAGAGTGATTGTCGAGGTGCTATTGCTTTGCATGCATGTGGGAAATCACAGAGACAGATAGCTAAGGAATTAAACATATCCCAAAGTACCGTTAATTTATGGGTTTCACGGGCTAAGAACAATGGTGGCCTAACCACGCCAGTCCTAAAAAACGATCTGGCAGACCGAGAAAAACAAATTCGCGAACAGACAAACTTATGAAACGTTTAGTATTGAAAAACCCAACAATAACTGCGAAAGAAATAAAATTTAATATGAATAATTTGTTATCTGGTGTTTCTGAACGAACTATCCAGGAGCGGCTCCAAAAAGAACTCGGATTACCATCTCGCCATGCTGCTAAGAAACCGTTCATTAATGAAAAAATGCGTAAAAAACGTGTCGCATTTTGTAAAAAATACATTCATTGGACTGTTGATGACTGGAAGAAGGTTTTATTTAGCGATGAGTCGACATTTTTTGACATTCAGAAGTTGTCCAAAAAGGTTCGCGGCCTATTGGCTCAAATAGGATGGACCCTAAATACACCCTAAAGACAATGAAACACCCTCCAAGTGTGATGGTTTGGGGTTGTTTTCGGTTACTATGGGCGTGGAAACTTATATTTTCTTCCGAAGAACACAACTATGAATGGTGCACGGTATTTAGCAATGCTACAGGATAAACTTCCAATGGCAATGGCAATCCAAGGACAAAAACATACATGCATGATGGTGCACCATGTCACAGGGCCAAAATAGTGACAAAAGGATTACTGACAATAAATTTGATATTTTGGATTGGCCTGGTAATAGTCCAGATCTCAATCCGATAGAAAATCTGTGGCTAATAATAAAAAATAAGGTTGAATGCCACGACACTGGCTCAGTCGAAAAATTACAAGAGGCCATCAAAAAGGTATGGTGCAAGGAAATATCAGTGGAAGTTTGTCAAAACTTGATTAAATCCATGCCAAAACGTCTAGAACAAGTCATCCAAACCAAAGGACAGATGACAAAATACTAATATAAGGTTAGTATACATTTAAACATTGTTTTTTATGTAAAAAATACAAATTTCAAGGGTGATCGGATACTTTTCGCGGGCACTGTATACAAACATTCATTTCCTGCTCTACCCTTCTCAGCTCTTTAGGACCAATATTACAATCAAACTCAAGTTTACAGTCCACAGCCAGTTTACGGACACGCTGCACAACCGTAGGCAACCAAATTTTTTGCATCCGTATATTTAGTAGAGTAAACTTATGAGCCAAGACTAATGCTATAAAGCCGCAACCACGATTGGCGTTTATATGCTGCCTGTAAATAGCCTGAGAATTGAAGTTAAGAGTATAAGGTGTGGCACTATGACCCGCAACACGGAACACACAGTCAATATCTACCGTCAATTTATCCATATTGAAGGCTGTACTACTTTGAGAGGTCTGCATTATACGGCCTAATATATACTCTATATCTACAGCTCCAAACGTCTGAATGGTATTACTACCCAAAAATCACCTACATCCCCGTCATCTGACCCGAACCCAAAGGATAACCTCGTCCTGACTTCACGTTCGTCGCTGTTCTGAAGGGCAAACACCACAATACCTTCAACTACGCGCCGTAGTCCGTGTTCAACACCATTGCTATACATGGATCCAGGGTCAACCCTGACTACGTACCGATTTCTAGTCAGGGCTGGGATGGGGGTGGCGGTGCGCACCACCTAGAATGTTATGCCATCCTCTACAGAACGAGAAGCTGCTGCTGTTGTGGAGGATGTACCCGGAATTGAACAGGAATAAGGGACTACAACTTTACTTGAGGAAGGAGTTAGTGTGGGGGTTGTGTCGAAAGACGTAGAGAGTTGGGCTCTATTACTGGGGGTCTAACAACCGTGCACTCATGGCATGGCACGATTTATACCTGACGTGGAAGGATCTTCATCATGCCTCCGTTTTGAATTGTCGCGTGGTGGTGTTACAGGTGTCTCTGGTGTGGGCTTGTTAGCGGGGGTAGAGTCTTTGACAACAACTACACTGTCATCGGGGTCATCTGTAATATCGTTGATGGGGACATGATGCTGTACCTCATCGTCATTCACGGTTCTGTGGAAGAAAAGGAATAACAAGAGTGTAGAATATAAGGAACACCACTTAAATTTGTATTATATTTTGTAAATGACCCACTTAGGAGTGTGACGTGTTAGAGATGGATTCTGTAGAAAAATTCAGGTTCAAGAGCCCATCCACATGTATTATATCTGGCCATACAGGATGTGGTAAAACGGTGTTTATGCTTAAAATCATTAAAGAAAAGGGAGAGATGTTCTCAAAATTTGTACATAAAGTTATATGGTGCTATTTGACGTATCAATCAGTGTTCAACGAGTGTCAAGATGATATTTTGTTCCACAAAGGTTTATATGATGTTAATTCGTTAAAGGAAAATGAACACACAGTCATTGTAATTGACGATCTCATGTTGGAAATGGATAAAACATTTGCCGAGACATTTATAGAGTTCTCCCACCATCTTAACATAAGTATGTTCTTCATCAATCAGAATCTATTTTTCAAAAATAGATACATGCGCGATGTGTCGTTAAATATACAATATCTAGTCTTATTCGCGCAACGTAGAGATGTGTCACAAATTGGGGTATTAGCCAATGAAATGTTCTCGAATCAGCGTAAGGAGTTTTTGGAAGTTTATAAAGAAGTACAAGTCAACGTTACGGATATTTGCTTTGTGACCTTAAAAACACGTTTAGGGTGTTTCTAAGAACGAATATATTTCCAAACGAGCCTGAAACGGTGTATATTCCAGAATGACAAAGAGGCTAAAGAAATACCATGAATTAATAAAAATCTATAGTCGATTGCCCCGGACAATACAACAGATGTTTGCTAAAAATATGGACTCCGACTTTTTAAAATGCATCTGTGAAATCTGTCTTAACGTTATAAATTGCAATGTATCAATGAAACCCCCTCAGAAGATTCGTCTACGCCGTTACAAGAACATAATACGTACACTCGCTCGTAAAAGTCAGACTGTGGGGAAGACAAAACGAATTATTGTACAAAGAAGGGATTCATTCCTCCCCATCTTATTTTCAGTTTTGGGTCCTTTACTAACTAGATTAATATAATGAAGAAAATGGTAGTGATTCCACACGAGGTGTATGCTTCAGTGCAAAGTTCAAAGAGTCCAGACACGGTTCTAGAACCCCGTAAAAGCAGGCTTAAAAGAATGGAAAGCGAATTGTTAGCCCTATTAAGCAGTGAAAAAACACCTGATGAGAAAAGAATCTTATACCAAGAAGCTCTGCAGAAATTTCTTCACGAGTATGAAAATTCTAAGAATCCGACAGAGTTCCCCGTGGTTATTAGGCACAGCACGGACAACGATGAGCATGGCGACATAGGGTCTGTGTCCGACGTTAAAGCTGACCAACCAAAGAATAACGGGTCTACCCCACAACATATCGAGCATGTATTTAAAAGCAGCCTCCCAAATACATTGAGGAATAAAGGTTTAAGTCTTTATAATCTATTGAGTAAGGACCCAACATACAGTGGACCGATGCAGGTGAGATCAGTGTGGAAGAAACAAAGGTACAGGGCTCGAATATCGTTGACATCGTCCATGATCTGGTGAGAAAGTCGGATAGGCCCATCACGATGGAAGCATATTAAAGCAAGACTACAACAAATAAATGTCCCCAAAACATTGATAGGAAATCTGAACAGGTTAAAAGACTTGGAACATGCTTCACATGTGCCACAATTGCGAACGCCATCACCCCGGCGGTAGCACCTCTGAAGAGGAGAAAGAAGACGCCAAACAACAACAACGGTCAACCCTCTCCACGTGCCTCTAAAATACGCCAAACTCTTCATTCGTCAGCTAGACTCCACATTCGTCAGCCAGACTCCTTACTGAGCGGACGCATTCCCTGGGCTCTCTGATATTGTTTCTACTTTTGGATATTGCCGATAAATTTACTTTTGGAAAGTTCTGATTTTTATATACTTGCGTTTATATTCACATTGTTATAGTTAAGTAGCTGAATATTAGCGATTTTTAGCGATTTAGAAGTTTTCATAGCGTGCCGGCTTAATTTAATTTAAACTTGTGACGGTTATAAACGTTAACTACCTTAACTTGAGCGATGCCGTCGCAGAAAGCGTCGTGTGCTAGGTGTGGGGTTAATCGGTAGTATACGGATTTTAAAGATTACAACGGCGGTCCTATGGCGATTACCGAGAGATCGGTTTGTTTCTTTTGTGAGTTAAGCGAAGAGATGGTTGATTTAAAACGTAGTGTATGCGAGGTGACGGAAAGACATGCAACGCTTGATGAGGGCAGGGGTAAGCTTACAGTTGACGAAGACCGAACCTATACTAACGTTGAAGACGTTAGTAATTTGAAGGGTGAGGTCAGGAACCTAGTTTCTAGTATAGGTAGCTTATCGGGAAGGTTAGACAGAGTTGAGGAAGGGGTTAAGGATGGTCCGAGATTAGTAGACGGGGAGGGATTTAGAGTAGTTAAGGGTGGAACTAGGCCACGTACGTTAGGTGATAGGAATCCCCCACTATCGAGGATTAGAACCCTTTCGCCCAGTTGGGTAGGGATGTGAACGAGGGGGAAACTATTTTAATTGGGGACTCCTTAGTGCGTCATATGGATAAGGAGTACGTTGAACGGAATCCAACCAAGATGAGGAGGGTCTGTCTACCAGAGGCCAGGGTTGACAGAATTAGAGACGAAGTAGATAGGATTGATGTTGCCTCCCGTCACTCGATGTTGGTGACAATGGTAGGAGGCAATGACTCGGATATGCCCGATACGAGCGTACCTGACCTTTTGGAGAGATACAGGGGACTAATTAGTTCCCTGAAGGCAAGGTCAGATAGGTCTTTAGTTCTAGGTATTTACCCCTAGGCATGGTTTTGGTCTTAGGATTACGTCAAAAACAATATTTTTGAACACTAAACTAGAAGAGATTTGTGCTCGGGAAAATGTACCCTTCGTAAAGCTGTGGTCAGAATTTAGTGATCCTAGCCTTTTTATAAAAGATAGAGGTGCATTTCAATGAAATAGGGAATGCTAGGTTAAGTAAATTAATCGATGAGAACGTTCGAAAGCTGTATAGGTTGAAGCCGCCTCTAAACGTTGTGGGTCCGGGAAACGCTGGCCCGACGTGAAAAATAGTTTAAAACGCCGATCCGTGGTAAAAAATAATTTAAATCTTTTATTATAATGCGCGTAGTAGAAATAAATTGAACGAATTTAAGGCGCTAATTTATTCCGGGAACTACGATATAGTTGCTATAACCGAAACGTGGTTAAATACCGTGACTCGGGACTTGTTGAGGGAACTCGATATAGCGGGTTTTAAACTTTTTACTAATGATAGTTTACATAGGATTGGTGGCGGCGTTTTGTTGTACATTCGTAATTCCTTTAGGGCTATCGAGGTTAAGATAGATTTTCCAGCAGCAATTAGTGCAATATGTGTTGAAGTTAGGGCGCGTAGTATTAGCTTTAATTTTGTTGTTGTTTATAGACCTCCCGTTCAACCCCTCGATACCGATACTAGATTTTACACACTTCTTGGTAACTTTATTAATAGTCGGGATAGTATAATTGTCGGTGACTTTAACTGCCCTAATGTTAATTACGAGACTTTTACTGGTAATTATGAGGGTTTGAGACTGAGTTCATGGGAGATAATTTTTTACGACAGATGGTTACCGAACTAACGGGCGGTGACAATATTTTTGACGTCGTGATGACGAACGACGAAAATATAGTCGAAGGTTTAGAAGTAGGTGAGAGTTTCGGATGTAGTGATCACCAAATTATTAGGTTTAAGCTCTTGATAGAAAACAGTAAGGATAGTAACGTAATAGAAGTCCCTGATTTTCATAGAGCTAATTTTGATAGTTTTGCGGACAGGATGAGAGTAGTGGACTGGGATAATTTATTTATGGGTAGTGACAAATTTTCATTGGGAGGCGTTTAAAGAAAGTTTTTTGAATATCGAAAGGGAATTTATTCCTCGTAGGCCGAAGTGCACTAGAAATCATGGTAGGCCCAAGTGGTGGACTAGGGAAATAGGCGAGTTCATAAACAAGCGTAACAGAGCGTATAGACTTAATAAGCGCAATGGTACGGTAGCTAACTTTAATAGACATATCGAGCTTAGACATCATGTTAAAAGATCTGTTAGAAATGCTAAGCATAATTTAGAGATACTTATTGCTTCGGATAGTAAATCCAAAAGTTTTTTACTACGTCAATAATCGTAAGCCGATAAAAGATAATATAGGCCCTCTAGTGGACGCTAACGGCGATTTGGCTTCCGACGCTCAGGCGATGGCGTGTATTTTTAACAGCTTTTTGGCGACAGTTTTTACCATAGAAGATGTAAATAATGTCCCCGACGTGGACGATATCGCTCCATTTAGTAGCGAGACTATTTTGAATGAAGTGACTGTTTACGAGGGTGATATTGTGCATTATATCGGTAGCTAAAAGTTAGCAAGTCTCCAGGCCCTGACGCGCTTTATCCAAGACATTTGAAAGATTTGAAAAACGTTATCGTAGGCCCATTAACAAAAATTTTTAATAAGTAGCTGGAAGCGGGATTATTCTTGAAGACTTCAAATTAGCTAACGTTACGCCCATTTTTAAAAAAGGCGAACGCACAGTAACTAGCAATTATAGGCCTATTCGCTTAACGTCAATAGTCAGCAAACTTTTGGAATCCGTGATCGTCGATCACTTAGAAAGTCGCGATTTGATTAATAGTAGTCAGGATGGGTTTCGATGCCATAAATCTTGCTCAACTAATTTGTTAGAGTTTTATAATGAAATAGTGCGCGAATACGATAGGCATAGAGCGGCTGACGTTATTTATTTAGACTTTAAAAAAGCGTTCAATACAGTTCCGCATAGAAGATTAATTGCGAATGTTAAAGCGCACGGTATACGTGGTCGGGTAGCTAACTGGTCAGAGGAATGGCTTCGTACCGGGAAACAGAGGGTCGTTGTTAATGGTAGGGAATCGGGGTGCTTAGATGTAGGTAGCGAAGTCCCTCAGGATTCAATGTTAAACCCATTGCTATTCGTAATCTACATCAACTACATAGATGTAGGCTTGACCAGTAACGCGTCAAAATTCGCGGACGATACTAAAATAGGTGGTAAAGTTCTTAACGTGGACGATAGAAATAGGCTCCAAGTATATGGATTATGGAGTTGACGGATAAGTGGCAGATGCAATTTAACGTAGACAAATGTAAAGTTTTACATATAGGTTCTCGTAGTAATTACACGTACACGATGGACGACAAACAGTTAGCGAGCGTTGACGAGGAAGTAGATTTAGGCGTACGCGTATCTAAGGATTTAAAAGTTAGGAACCAGTGCCTGGAGTCATGCGCAAAAGCTAATAGAATGTTAGGCTTCATAGCGCGTAATTTCGAATTTAAATCGGAGAATATCAGATTGCCCCTTTACAAGTCCCTAGTTATTCCTCACTTGAAATATGCCGTTCAGTTTTGGTGCCCGAATTTGCGTGAGAATATTGATAGGTTAGAAATGGTTCAGCGACGTGCCACTAAACTAATTCCGTCATTACGCAACAAATTTTACGAAGAGAGGATTAAAGAGTTAGACTTGCATTCACTCGAAACTAGGAGATTAAGGGGGGAGCTTATTGAAGTTTTCAAAATCGTTAATAAAATCGATAACGTAAATTTTGACAAATTGTTCATTTTCGATAATAGCAATACTCGTAATAACGGATTTAAATTATGTGGCAGACGTTTCATTACTAACATCGCTAAAAACTTTTTACGTTTAAAGTAAGTGATAAATGGAATAATCTTCCCGCCTCCGTCGTGAACTCTACCAGCGTTAATATGTTTAAAAACCTTTTAGATAGGCATTTTAAAAATATTAACGTCGTTTAAAATAATAAAACAATTAACAACAGGAGCTTGGGGAGTAATGGTCGAGGTTTGAGTCTGCTGACGATTAATGTCAGCTTGTGACATGCCAGCGTGTGATATGCCAGCAATAAAATTATATTTAAAAAAAAATATTAGACTAACACGAACTTAGATGTAGCTCGTAACGTAAACTAACCCAGTTCTTGTTATACTCTTCATACTTTTTTTTCTCTTTTCTTATCCTCTCTTTATTTGCATGTCTGTAGTTTGTATGGTATGATAGTGTTTGAGTTAAGACTGTGTTTGCATGGTTTGTAAGCGTTCTTATTTTACTTTTCATCTTTCACCCCTTTCCTATTCTCTTCGACTATTTTTCCGACTTGTCGGCAGTGGCCGGCGGATGATGATGGTGAGTCTTTCTCTCTCTTTCTGAATGAATGTTAACCCATGAATGATATATTTCGCTACTTAACCCTTTATTCTCTTCTTTTAGCTCCCTATTCTCTTCTTTTAACCCCTCCTACTCTCTTCTTTCTCTCGGGCTAACCTTAGAGTGGATCTTAGGGTCCTTGTTAGCTTTAGATTCTGTAGATCTGTAGATATTAAGACGACATTATTATGGCATTTCTAGCCCAGCCTCCTACAGAGGCGTTGATAGACTGTACAGAAATGTTTACAATGATGGAGTAGGTAAAAAAGATATTGAGAGGTTTTTGCGGGAGCAAGATGCTTATACACTTCATAAGCAGGTGAGAAAAAGATTTAAAACAGCCAAGACAACAGCGGCATCGATTGACTCTATTTGGCAGCAGATTTAACAGACCTGCAAAGATATTCAGTGTATAACGATGGTTACCGCTACATACTATTCATAATAAATGTATTCTCTAGATATCTGTGGCTAATTCCCCTGAAAAATAAATCGCCTGAAACAGTTGCTGAAACTACCAAAACGTTGATGTTGAAAGAAAACGGTTCCTGGCTATTTTTGTACGGATATGGGGAAAGAATTTATAGGTTGAGCTTTTCAGAACATGCTGAGAGTGTTTAATATCAGCTACGACATCACCAATTCTATATATAAGGCCTCTTTAGCTGAAAGAGTTCAACGTACCACAAAGGAACATATACACCGCTATTTTACACATAAAAACACATCCAGATATATAGACATTCTGGAATTATTGGACTCATCATACAACCGATCACACTGTCGCACGATTGGGACAACACCTAACGAGATTTTAGAAAGAGGTACACGCACAAAGCCTGATCTGCGAAGAGATATTCGTAGAACATCGCCACACTCTGTGCGTTTCAAAATCAGTGATTATGTAAGACTGTCGTGTTTGGGAAATAAATTCGCCTAGGGGCTTGAGCAATGTTAGACACGTGATACTTTTAAATTTAGGGCTATGAGACATAAAGACGAGATAATGCTGTATTACGTAGAGGACTTGAATGGGGAAGAAATCGCAGGAGGCTTTTACCACGAGGAGTTGCAGAAAGTGACATTCGATTTAGAAGAAAACGTGTTTAAAATTGATAAAAATTTAGGAAGCAAAGGCTCAGGAAAAAGAAAAATGTACCTGGTGAAATTGTTGGGGTACCCAGAAAGCTTCAACACCTATATAAAAGCTGATGCAATAATGAAGCTTAAATATTATGTAACATGGCGCCTAACCATTTCTAAGTTACACTACCATCCTCCTCTTCTCTCTCTGTACACCCTAACAACACCGTGGCCAACTTTGTAACAGAACTCCATGGACCCATTGAATTAGGTCGTGAAATGTATGAGGTTGGAATATGCGAAATTCAGTTAGATACCCTTTTTTTAAGTAATAATAATAAAGAAACCGTTTTTACGGTTCTTAGAGACTGTAATGAGTGTGAAAAGGCAGGGGTAACTCGGGATGAAACCATGCGTGCTGCCATGAGTGGGGTTGCAATGTATTACACTACAGTAGTAACACTAGGCCCGGGCCGCTTTGGTGCAGCCGAGGATGTTGTGAGAGACAAACGTAAGTTTAGAAAGCTCAAATCTTACGGCTGATTTAGTATACGAAATCGTAAACAAAGATCCCCATGCATATACTCTGATCCTAAAATCACAGGCTCATAGAAATATTAAAGAAAAAGGAGTGTTCAAAATTATAACCGATGGCCGATATGGAGCTGCCATCCAAAGAGATACATTTCACAAGCCACAACATGACTTGTCCAACCTAATGTATCAGTTGAAATTGGAGAAATTGAGAGATGGCTATACATCTCCACACATGTGCTATATTTACAGCAATATAACGGAGCACCAGTTTGTTGGGGATACCCAGGCACGCCTGCTGCGTATTGCTCATTCCCAACCATAGAGGGAGGAGTTTCAGCATTACATATGACAAACCCCATTATCTCAATATATATATAAGAACGATTGAGGGAAACATTTTCCCATTCGGTGATGGGAGCTTAACAGTGAAGCTGCACTTTCGACGCACTAAGTTATAATGGCCAGAAAGTCTTTCACAGTCTATCGAGGTGTGAGATACCAGCGTGGGAGTGGTATTGGGTCCATTTTTCAACCATACTACGCACGGCTGTCCCCTTTCTGAAGAAGGGCGACAGATACCTCGGGAGGAAACCGCTACAATCAGGTCTTAACACAGCAGTAGACATAATGGCGGGGTCAAAACCTAAAGAAGCTCTAAAGAAACCACTTAAAGCGTACACGGGACGAAATCATCAAAGATGCAGAGAAAAATGCGTGGTGGTGGGAAGAAGAGGCCTGTCCGGAGGAAGGGGATACCAGCACGTGGCGTTAAACGTAAAAGGATATCAAAAAAGAAGTGTTCTAAGCGACTGAAACCTATGGGTGACCATTTTTTTGACTGATATAAGCTAAGAACATTACTCTCGAGTCTCATGAATCATAGACTGTTTATTACTTGCCGAGAGAGGTGGCACTCTTTCTGACTTGTCATGGCACGCTTCATCCATCCGTGTAGTTCACAATGTCATAAGTCGGAGCTGTCCCTCTTTGACATGCCCCCAACTCAAGTTTCTATTGAGCACAGTGACTTTATTACAATTAATCCTCTAAACACAATTAGTTCCCCGAGTGATACCCAGCTCAGGCCCTTACTTTTTTGATCCAAGTTGTGTGCACATGTACGCTAAACTACGTATAGTAGGGTGGGGTGAAACGCAATACTTTGTGGAATATTTATTTGCTGTATTGGGTTCTATAGATGAAATAAAGTGATATAAAAGAAAAATAAATTTTGCCCTACTAGCGCATTTTTGAGAAAAACAAAATGGCCGCTAGTCAAACATATAAATGCTTATAACTTGAAAAATATGCATCCAATTAAAAGACACTATAGAATTAAAATGATTGAAAATAAAAAAAATTCATTAGAAAGTGCCCTTTTCTAAATTATTTTCTCAATTTTAAATTTTATCAAAATTTACCTCGGTAAATATCACAAATAAATCACTTTTTTCTAAATAAATGAAAAATTCTTTGATGACCGAAGTATATTACTTTGATAATAGTTAATAACCTTATATAATTTTGAATATTCAAACTATAATCTACAACAACACTAATCAACGAGAGAAATTATTGACATTTTATTACCACAATTGCAGAAACATATAATCAATACACTTCCAGAAAGATCCCTTTTCAAAAATCGTGAAGTGTTTGCTTTTATGAAATTTTGGTGAATTATTTCAGTCTCTAATTAAAAGCTAATTGCCAAAAAGTGAAGTCATTTCTTTCTTGGTTTCCATACATGGCAGCAATGAACGAAACCTAATTCTTGCTCTTATAAATCCATCACGGGATTCTTAGGAATATACAGATGAGGCCGCATTGGTGACAAGTTTTATTGCCCTCTCGACACTTTGTGAATGAAGTGGATAATTAGGTAGGCACAGTTTTTTAACCCTAAGTGCATTGAGTTCAATATTTGTGAGCGCCATAGTGAGGGGAGGTTCAGTCAGCATTTCTTTTGACCAGTAAATAATATCATCCCATGCGTTTGTGTTGAAATTTATCTCAGGAACCTTAAATTCTCTGATTTTTAGACACATTTTCCGTCTTTGTTCTAATGTTCATGATGAAATCTACTGCTCTGTTTCGTTTTTTTCTGATGTATCTGATAACATTGCTATAAGAACATTTTCGCAATGAGCAAAATATGTGTTTCTAGCAATGTAAGGCTTCACTACATTCTGAACATCCTTTGAAAGAAAATGAAATCTTTTAATTGCTCCAAATATGTGATGTGGGCCATTCCATATATATGGTCTACTTTTGATATCGAACCAGCTTGGTCCATAATTTGTAACAATGAAGAAAATTATTGACTAAAGAGCCAATGAAAGAGTTTTCTCTGCAATGTATAGGCGGCAGACACGATTTGCTAATGTCAGCCATCGAGAATGGTTCAGTGGTCCGGGTTTTGTATTTTCCAAATCTTTTGGGACATTTCCACTTCTTATAGCCACAATAATTTTGTACAAATACTGTTGATCTTGGCTAAGATCATCGATAACCTCTTCTGATATGTGTGTTAAATCAATGCCTTCTCTAATTGGTTTGAAATTGACTGCAGGCATTTTTTCACATTCTTTCAGTGCTACTCCGATTTTTCCAGTGAAACATGTTGGACCTTTTGGTTTACCATCAAAATGTTCAAATAAGTGTCGAAGGGGAAGTTCATTTGTGTGCAACATACAAATGCTCCATTGTAACGGTTCCTTTAGTTTTTATTCTATGAAGTGGATGATCCCACTCTTGGCACCTGTGTTGGTATTTGTACTGTCACATCCTAATATTAATGGAAAATATAAAAAGAATGCCTTTAAATTCGAGAATTTCGGCCTTAAAAATATAACTCTATACGTCAATGGCTTTGCGCTGGGCGGGGCTATGGATACATATTATTCATCAGACGCTGTGTTCTCGCTTTGGGCGAGAGCATATAGTAATCTGGCCCATATTGCAGGTGCTTGTGATGAGCTCGGGAATGGGGTAACGCAGAAAGAATTCATCGATCAATTTAACCTTTATCTGTTTGACATCACACCTGACTTATCTGCTAGTGTAAATACGCACTTAAGACCCACAACAGAGTGGAAACATCTCATTCAGATTAGAATTCGCCAAGCCGATAGACAAGCCTATTAGTTCACTAGTATACCTCGAGTCACAAGCCCTAATAGGAGTTGACAGATTTAGAGGCGTTCTCACTGACTTTTAAAATGGATGCGAATACACTTCAGAGAGTAATGAATAGTGAACGAATCACGCGCTCTAAATTTATCGGTGTGTTTGCGAAGAATGAAGCATTAAAATTGCCAACTACGAGAGAATGCGGTGGTCTTATTGTGAATACCGATGTTATTGGTGGTGAAGGGATTCATTGGATAGCTATCTACTTTAAAAATAGGGACCGTCTGTACTATTTTAATTCACTCGGGACTCATCCATGGAATACACACTATATGACGTTATTATTGTAAAACTTCTCGAACAGCTACACATTCCCGAAATTATCTGAATCCATATCGATTCCATGGATATTTTAGTAACGTATGTAGTATGTATTGCCTTTCATTTCTCATACACATCTCACGTAGTAAGGAATTTATAAATTTTTTTAAATTATTCGACCCGTGTCACACTGAGCGGAATGATCAAATGTCATACAGACAGGTAAAAAAGGTTCCCGTTTGTGCGCGTTCGATGTGTTGTATGATGTTTTGCTCGTATATATAAAATGAATAATTGCATCAATGTTGTCTCTAATAATGTTACTTTGTGTATTATGTAGCTTATTTAAAATGTAACGGAAACTAATTATGTAGCTAATTTAAGATAGCTATAAAAAATTGTACTAATTTATAAAATATGATTGCTCTCATTTAATAAATTAATGAAAATACAATGAATCTTTTTCTTACTCGAAACGCATGAAAAAGAAAAAAGCTCTTACGCGAAACATAAGAAAAAGAAAAAAGCTTACGTTATTTCGTTGATGATGTGGCAATCGCTGAGTTGAATGCGTGGCAAAACTTCTACCTCCGTATATAGATCCACGACATGCGTTTCTTCAGTGCTGTCACGAAAAGATTGTATAACACGAGTCAGCTCCTCATCGGACCTTTAAAGAGAAAGGATAATTTTAAAATAATTTGATTAGTTCCTACATTTTTCTGAATAATTTTTAATAAAAACCCCTTTGCTTTTAAAAAAAACACATGCAAAGTATATATATATATATATATATATATATATATATATCAGGGGCGACGCCAGACTTTTCACGTAGGTCAGGCACAAGCATTATGGGTTTGATATGACTTCGATAGAATTCATATTAATGAATATGTAAATTTTGTTTTTTAAATAATTTTTCTTTTGTTTTAAAAAATTACTTAAAGCCTACTAAATCAATAAATTGTTTAATAATTATAATAACTTACTTGTATTTTATTATGTCCTTAGAGAATGTCTTCATCATATTTAATCTACCATGAGTCATTTATACATAAACTCCAACCTCCTCGGTTTCAATGCAAATTCTTCGATGACCTTGTCATGTAGAATCTTCTAAAGCCTCTCCAGGGAAACCACAATTTCTTTCTCTATTGCAATTCTTGCTAAAAATACTAGTTTTTCCTGACTAGTTCTGTTCCTTAGATACGTCTTAATTCGATTTAATGTTGAAAAACTTCGCTCTGTGGATGCACTGCTCACTGGTATAGTTAAAATCAATCTAAACAGTTTTGCAGATTCGCTAAAAGCTTTTTCTCAATCTAAGTCAATGCATAATTTTAGCAGTTCTTTGACATTTTTGCAGGTAGTAAAATCAGGATCTTTATAAATGTACTTCAATGTAAATGGGTATCTGAGGTCGAGTAAAAAAAGAAAAAAACACAAAAAGCACAAAAGAAAAAAAATTCAAATGCATTGAAACGAATACGACACGGTCCCTGAGGTGACTAACAATGAGGAAAGCCGTGCGCAATTCATCGTTGCCACATATCTCTATTTTCACTCAAACAGCTTTCTGAGGATGAGATTTGGCATCCAGCGTAATGTTAGGCACTTAGAAATTTGCCTGACTTGTAAACTGAAAAACTCGCTTTTCTCTTCTTTGAAAAAATAGATTGACGAAATTACATACTTATCTGATTATTTTGACAGATGCTATACTAATGTTGATTTTAAATTACATTAAATTTCATAAAAGTTTCAATTTTCATAAGTGTGATGCAAGGCATCGAAAATGATGCCTGACCTGGCTTTGTGGCTTAATGCGCTCGGTCGCTCAGGCGTCATAAAACATGTCTGACTTTGCCCAAAGAAGCGGTGCATGGAGAGAAGGAAAAAATGTGGCATTCTAAAATTTATATTGCTCTAATAAAGTGACCATAATAAATAGATCTTTGAAATACACAAATTTAAATTTTACATGACCAGGAAATTAAATTTATTTTTCTTTTAAAGTTAGGTCAGGCTGAGCCTGACCTGCCTGACCCCCGCCGTCGCCTCTGAATCATATATATATATATATATATATATATATATATATATGCTTCTATATGAAGTTTCTATATGATGCTTCTATATCATGAGGAATAGGAAATGCAGGTACTGACCAAACTGCAACTTTCACCCTCGTATGTGCAGACAGTCAATTACGGAGAAAAAATGCCTGAACATAGAGTGCCCGTATTTTCACATAAAGGGTACGCAAAGAAGAAAACAGGAAAGAACAGATCATATTCGACATAGAAGTAATAACAAGAGTAATGAAACATATTTTTTAGAAGAAATGAGGATAATAAAAGCACAGCTTGCCCTTCTAACAAGGAAAGACAGAACCCCACAAATATATGCACCACAACATTACGCACATCACCCTTCTATTCAACACCACCCACCAATAATACAACAACCACAGTGGTATCACGGGCCGCAACCCCAATACTCCCAGATGCAGCGGGACCAGGAAACGACCATCAATTAGGAAAATCGAACACGAAGATTAGAAACCCGGTAAATGTACAGGGTGTCCGAGAATTATCTGTACAATTTTTGGCTGTTATTAAAAGTCAACCATGAAGTGTAGAAATTCCAGTGTTGTCCCATTTTACAAAGAATCTCATTACGTTTTTTCTGATACTACGCTTTGACAAGTTTTTTAGAAATGTACGCGGGTGACAGACATTGATGATTTAAAAGCAAGAATCACAGCTGCTATTGAGCGAATTGATGTGGATATGCTGCAGCGTACATGGCAACATTTGGAGTATCGATTGGATGTTTTGCGAATCACTAATGGTGCACATATCGAATGTTTGTAACAACGTTACTTTAATAAAAGAAACTTTTGAAAATACAGATTCTAAATAATCTTGTTTAAGAATTTTACGTGTGTTATCAAGAATTTTATTAAAAGATGAAATTGTACAGATAATGTTCGGACACACTGGAATTTCTAAAAAACTTGTCAAAACTTGGTATCAGAAAAAACGTAATGAGATTCTCTGTAAAATGGGACAACACTGGAATTTCTACACTTCATGGTTGACTTTTAATAACAGCCAAAAATTGTACAGATAATTCTCGGACACCCTGTATTATACACAAATATACAAAGGCTCTACACGGACCATGCAGAGTGCAAATTAAATACTTGCAAAATTCAACTACAGAAACCAGCATAGATATCATATGCCTAACGAAAACACACTTACATAAGTGCGAAAAAAGCTGTGAAAACTGCATCGAGAATACTGAAATAGCATTGCTGGACTACAACATATACATAGCAGATAGAGTGGCTAGACGAGGGGGAGGGTGTTGTATCTACGTGAAAAACACATACACATGTGAGGTGAAGGTAAATAAATCAAACAGCACAGTCGAAGTTATTATATAAGAAGTAAAAGAACTGAACCTAACCATTATGGGCGTCTACAGACCACCAAACACCACAAAAAGTTAATTCCAATTTGCCACTAATGAAATACAAAACATGTGAAAATTAATTGAAAATTCAGCAACAAATATTCTAATTTTCGGAGATTTTAATTTCTCATTCATAACATGGAAGAAAAATGACGAAGTCATACATGTTGAGAAGTTTCATGACAACATTACAAAAGATGATAGAACCCAAGCAATAATGCTATTAAATATGATGGAACATTACGCCCTTACTCAGGAAATCTGTGAAACCACGAGGAAAGAGAACGTTTTGGATTTAATTTTTACAAATAACAATGAGATAATAATAAATAAAAAGGTAACGCACCCGACCATAACCTAATCGATATACAATTGGAGTTAGCACCCAGAGGTCCGAAAACGCATCCCAGAGAAGCAGAAAGAATATTTGAAGGTTTAAACATAAATTCAAAGAAAGTAGATTGGGAAAGTGTAAATAAAGACTTAAAGGAAGTAAATTGGGAATTACTACGTCACGAGAAGACTCCAGAACAAATACTAGGTATAATGGAGTCTGAAACCAAACCTATATTACTGAAGCATGTTCCAGTAAGGTAGGTTAATTTTCCGCATTTTTTTAGATATCGACTTTGGACTAGTCGAGATAGTCAGGGCTTAATATGATAATAACTGACAAAAAATTTCAGATCCCTAGCTTTAACCGTTTTTTGAAGAAACCGTTTCAAAAATCGTCAAAAAATCGTACCGAAAAATATCGCATTTTCGCAATTTTCGGCCGAAAAAAACATGCTATTTTCATAAAAAAATCCTGAAAAAGTTACAATTTTATTGAAAAAAAAGTAAAAAAAAGATGTACAGAGTCAAATAGACACATTTAGATCCCAAGATCATCATAATTTTCACTGTAAGAGCCCTTAGAAGCAAAGGAAGGCCTCATCTGGCGGCTTAGGGCTTTGGCCAGAATGTGTTTGTGCCTTGATTCGAGTCCATAAACAGTATGGGAAGCTTCAGATGTCAGCTTCACGGCCCTTTCAACACCCTGAGAATGTGAAGGCAGATCAGGCAGCTCCAGCTTGGTGCCATTCAGCAATGCTTCTTGAAGCTCCTGGTCAGAAAAGTCTTCTGTGAGAGAAGGTTCACAGATGCCACTTTGAGAAAGGTTGATTAGTTCTGACCAGTGGGTAGCTTCAATGTTGATGGCTGTGATCTTCTTCAGCCTCTTCTTGGCTGGCTTCCCACTTCTGAAAGAATAATAATTAATTTATTTTTTATTCCAGTTTAAGATTTAATCCCTATTAGTCTCAGAATTGCTGATTTAAATTAAACTTAAATTAAAAAAAAACCCGAGTTCTATAAATCCCCATAATCGAATTTTTTTTCAGAAAGAAGGTAAGATTATTTGCATTATCAGAGGGGAAGGGGGGAATTGGGATAAGAAAATGTGAAAAAAAATTCGATTATGGGGATTTATAGAACTCGGGCCTTTTTTTTTATTAAATAAATCTCCATAATCAAATTTTTTTTCACATTTTTTAAAATTAATAAATGCTTACATGATGGACAGAATTTTCTTGAGAGCAGCTTCTCTCACTTCCAAGTCATCAGACTTCATCATGGAGTACAGCACATTCTCGAGCAGCAAGGCAAAAGCATTGTACTTCAGGTTCTTGAACGCAACACCCTGGATTTCTTCAGACTGTTGCTTGATCCTCTAGATCATGTTGAAGATGTAGAGCTGCTGATTGTGGAACTTGCTGTCCCTTTTGATCTCAAACCAACTGACTGCATACACTTCCACAATGAACTTGATGGCCTAGTAAAGCTTATCCTGTAGTTCTGGAGGGTAAACACTCTGGTCCACAGTCACATCAATCTAATTGCCAAAGTCAACTATCTTGCATGGTTTAATGGTCCAATTTTCCAGGCAGCAAATCTTGGGTTGACTTTGCCCCTGGAAATTCCAAGCACATACTCCAAAAGAAGCCTCTGGTCGCTACTGAGATCATTCAGTGTCTCCTCAGCAAATTCCATGTCATCCATTGGGCCACTGAGTTTGGTGAATTCCACTTGTGGCAGATCTTGGTAGTCAATTTCACAGAGTTTTCCCAGCGGACCAGTGAAAGCATTGGGACTTTTGGTACTGCCATCAAGATGCTTGAAAACAGCTCTGAAAGGAAGCTCATTCTGATGGAGTGAACAGCCAATGGTGTGCAATTTCCGCTCAATTTTATTTTCCAGAACTGTTACAAGGCCTCCCTCCCAGCCAGTGTTTGTATTTGTGTTGTCAAGGAGAACAGCGTTCAGGGTATGAACACTGTTAAACTCCTCCAAGACACTAGCAACTTCTTCACCAAGAAGAACTCCAGTCGCACCTTTAATTGGGATGACTCTGTGAGTAAGATATGTTCCACTTTCAGTTCCCGGCTCCTTTGTGAAAGTCAAATGGTGCTCTTGTCCCTTTCCTTTCTTCAGCATAGTCTCCCCATTTTCATCCTTAACTTCTCTGTACAGCAAAGTGTCCTTGTCAACTTTCCCATCAACCCCAATACAGACTAACTTTTCCAGACCCTCAT
The DNA here is from genome assembly GCA_023014485.1 of Bathynomus jamesi. Taxonomy (NCBI): domain Eukaryota; kingdom Metazoa; phylum Arthropoda; class Malacostraca; order Isopoda; family Cirolanidae; genus Bathynomus; species Bathynomus jamesi. Next base: position 179,270 of record JAJOZX010003755.1, on the reverse strand, counting down.
TGTGCTTTTCATCACTTTTCACTTTCATTCTAGCTTTTTCCCTGTCTATTTTCGATTTATCAACTATTATATGTTTCACATCAAGGCCAGGCTTAAGCAGGTCCATAGCTTATAAGTCCAGGAGGAAGGCATTAGCAAGACTTGCCCCAAGATTGGAAGAAACATCACCCCTGATCAGTTTCATGGCATATCTGGGGGTTTTCAAAAAGCTGTAACCTACACTTGGGTGCCTCCTTGGCTTGAACTCTTCAGCTTCACCTGGCCACTGAATTTTTTGGCACTATCACTTCGAGTTAACACTGCAGACCCGTTTTTTACCCATTTTTATGAAATATCTGAAAATAAACACAATTAAATGAACGCATCATAAAATAACTTAATTTAATACATATTTTATAGGTAAATATCATTAAAAAATACAAAATAATACACTAATAAACATCTATAATGCATTTACAATAAGTTTCAAGCATCGTTTTGTTAAAAAAGCCGAATTTTAATTGATTATTTTGATGAAATAAGGTTCGATATTTTGTTTGTTTACATTGTGCGAATGCCGCGCGCGCGATTTTACGCGTAAAATTCGGCAATTTTACAACTTAAAAATAATTAACAATCCTCAAAAAATGCAATCATTTTCACAAATATGAGTTGGTGCAACGTTTTTTATACATTAATACCTTTCTATCTAGACTAGTCCAAGATCACAGTTCCAAAATCAACCCACCCTAATGTTCCAGAGAGACAAAAGAGAAACGTAGCAAGCTCGAGAGAAAAATCAGGACACTATTTAGACAAGGGAAGTAAACCGTAAAACATCTCCACAGATGCAAAACTGATGCAAGACGACTCAAACTAGAGAGAAAACTAGGCGAAATAGAAATGGACCTAAAGCAAACATTCATGCATAAGACAAACGAAGAGGAAAACAAGGTAGCAGCAAACAAAAAATAACCCAAAATACTTCTACACTGTTGCGAAAAGGAAAATGCAGTGCAAAGAGAGTATTGGTCCATTGATAGACGGGGAAGCTAAACACAAAAAATGACCACAAAAAAATGAGCGAACTGTTTAAGGAACAATTTAACTCTGTATTTAGCACCCCTAAGTCCGAGATGAAAGTAGAAAAAGCAGATGAATTTTTCGACATTGATACAAATCAGCCAAGGACAAATTCTGGCACAAACCTATTAATAGACTTAGAATTCTCGGAAGGAGATGTAATTAAGGCACTATCACAGATGCGAGACAATTCGGAACCAGGGCCAGACACATGGAGTGCCACATTTCTGAAGAAATGTAAAGAGATTATTGCCAAACATTGAGAAAATCACTCGACACAGGACAAATTCCACTGCCATTAAAGAACGCGAACATTGCCCCTTTATTCAAAGGTGGTAACAGAGCAATGCCCAATAATTATCGGCCTGTAGTTATCACCTCACACTTTATAAAGTGCTTTGAGCGTATAATTAGAAGCGAAACTACCTACTACCTACAAGAAAACAACTTATACAACCCAAATCAACATGGTTTCAGGGCTGGAAGATCATGTCTATCACAGCTATTAGACCACCAGGAGAAAATATTGGAAACGCTGTATCGAGGACAAAACATAGCTGTAATCTATACTGACTTTGCTAAAGCCTTCGATAAATGTGACCATGGAATCATAGCACACAGGAATTACTGGAAAACTGGGAAGATGGATATTTAATTTCTTGACGCAAAGGACACAAAGATTGGTGGTAAATGGAATCAAATCGGAAGTCTCGGAAATAGAGAGCTCTGTCCCACAAGGGACAGTACTAGCTCCCTTGCTGTTCATAATAATGATTGCAGATATTGATGCAGATATCAATGATAGTATTATATCATGTTTCGCCCACTGGAATAATATTTCAATGTCGTTTTGTGAAAGATTACAAAACCACATTGAAATATTATTCCAGTGGGCAGAAGACAACAATATGAAGTTCAGTGAAGAAAAGTTCCAACTTCTAAAATATGGTAATAACAAGGAGTTATAGAAAAAAGGGTACAAAACTCCGCAAGCCAAACAGATAACACCAAATCCACAAGTCAGGGATCTTGGAGTAATAATGTCATCGGATGCAGAATTCAGAGAGCACTATTACATCAAAATTACAACGGCTAGAAAAATAATGGAAATCACCTGGAGGAGCTTCCGCAGCAGAAAAGCAAACATCATGCTCAAATTATGGAAGAGTCTAGTCCTACCAATAATTCAGTATTGCTCAGTACTCACAAGCCCATACAAAAAACGAGACATTGAGAACATTGAACTATACAAAGGACTTTTACATCCAAGATAGAAGAAACGGAATGTGAAGACTACTGGTCTCGACTACAATCACTGAAACTCTACTCTCTCGAAAGAAGGCGTGAGCGGTACACAATAATATACATATGGAAAATATTTGAGGGCTCTGTCCCTAACCTTAGAAATGAAATAGGAACAAACTGGAATGAGAGAAGAGGCAGATTCTGTACGTTCCCAGCTGCCGAGGAACAAGGAGCCATGAAAACGAAGATAGAAAATACCCTCAGAATACGAGGCCCAAAGCTTTCCAACGTCCTACCAAAAGAAGTGAGGAATCTCCAGCACACCGACCTGAATAACTTCAAGAACCAACTGGACAGATTCCTGTACAAAGCCCCTGACCATCCATGTGTGGCTGGCTACGAGGGCAGGAGGAGGTCAGACAGTAATTCCCTCCTCCACCAAATCCCGCAAATGAGGCGGGATCCTGCAGAGGGGTCGACCGTAGGTCGATCCTGAACAGTCGTTCGAACTCACCTAATGTATGCACTTAAAGTAAGTATATATATATAAATTAATAGGAAGAGAGTTACAATGTAAAGTATCAAATATCTTTGAACCGCTCAGAGAAGTTTGTAGCCCCTTTAAGAGAAAGTGCCGAATAACGTCACATTTCAAATGAATTTATTATGGAATTTTATAAAATTATTTAAAACTTGCAAAGGAGTCTTGATTGTTATAAGTTAAAAAAATTCCACGACTTTTGATGAATAGAAATATCAAAACAGAACTTTACTATAATATTAATTATTAATTAGTAATGGAAACTAATCTGTAGTTAAAAGTTGAGGATACCTGCTATTTTGATGGAACATTTTACAATAAAATGTAATGAGATGAAAATAAATTACTACAGCCCCTCCATATATTTTTATATATGATGAAATAATCATGAAGGAAACAGAACGGTGCTCAAGAGCATTCACCTAATGACATCCTCACGAACACTAAAATAAATAACAAGTTCGCCACTAAATATAGGCCACAAAAAATAAAATAAAATAGAAATACAGGTACATAAATTTTTATATTCACATTTCAACTGCATTCCCTTGCGCGGGATCGTAAGGAGCGTCATTGCATATATCATCAACTGTTTGCGTTGGAAATAATCCATCCCGATCGGTTGCGTTAAAAAGACTAATTGTAGCCACCGCGGCAGTGTCTCCATCTTCATATAAAGCCGGTAAACTGTAAAGTTGGTGTGACTGACTCATGATGCATGTGTTTATTCACTGGTAAAATAACTGCGGTGAGTTCCAGCTGAAATTACTTCCTTTTATATGCATGATTCCCAATTGTAAAACACCAACCCCAGAAGACTAATAGATGGTTTGTAAGTTTGTTCATTGGTTGTCAGTGTAACTGGGCGGGATATGTTAAATGTGTGTGCCAATCAGCTGTCGTAACGGGCCCACGCTTTGGGCAATGAAGTCCTGATTGGTCACCTTCACGAATAATGAAGGTGTGTCTTTATCAAATTTGGCTTATTGTCTCTGCAGATTTGTTTTCAATGCTCACATCTCAAGGTGAATGAGTGAATTGTCCACTCGCACGCTCTGTCAAGGTGCCCTCAAGTATTTTGTATTATTATATAAAATGTTTATTTTCCATTATTATATAAGATTTGAAATATTTCCACAACGTTAATATTTGTTTGTATTAATAAATAAAAACTAACGTCGGTCGCTTTGCACTCATACACCTCACAGCTTCATCCTCAGATTTCCCATTTTGGACATGAGTTAGGTTAGATTAAGTTACATTGGTTATGGAATCCGAACCATGGGTCGCTACATCATCTGGACACGGTCTCTTGTCCAAATACTACCCAGACCTAGGTTAGGTTAGGTTCCTAAGAAAGACCAGACCTAAAGACAATCTCTATTTATAAACCATTAGTTAGAGAAAGGTACTTTTTTAGGCTAGATTGTCATTATATTCTTTCTTAGGATTTTAGATTAGGTTAGATTAGGTTCCAGTTACAAGGAGAATCTATCACGCGCAGAGAACAGTGGGGTTATAATCACACTTAGGTTAGGTTAGGTTCCAGTTATAAGAAGAATCTATGGTCTGAACCATAGGTTAGGTTAGGTTCCAGTTACAAGAAGAATCTATGGTCTGAACCGCGGGTCACTACATCATCATCAAGATGAGTAGGACAGAATATATTTTTCGGTTAGGTTAGGTTCCAGTTACAAGGAGAAGCTATGGTCGATCATATCCAGAGACAATCTCTATATATAAATCTTTATAAACCATTAGTTAGAGAAAGGTACGTTTTAGGTCTGATTTTTAACAGTTACAACTTCAAATGAAATAAAAAAATAATCGAAAGAGTTCAAAGACGAGCAACTAAGATAATTCCGTCGCTTAGGTCAAGCTCGTACGAGGATTAGGCTTAAGGAGTTAAATTGACTACACTCGAGACATGGGTTCGATAACGTAAATAGAGATAGCTTTTTCGTCGTTCAGTAACAGGGCGAGTACCTGCCCAACCCAGGAGCCAGCATGCTGGAACGAACCAGAGCTTCACCGCCAGAGTCAGACACAGAAATGATGAGTTGCAACATTAAATGAACAGTGCTTACAAGAAGTCTCACGCCTCTGTCTCGTCCCAAGCTAGTCTGTTAGGCATACAATGGGCGGTCCTTATGGCAGCGGAGGTGTGTTCGGATTGGTGCACATAATTGTTCTAACCCCATCAATGACGTCCACATCTATCTTTTGATCACTCTATCTATTTATATATAGAGACATACTGTATATAGATATATATAGAGTATGCAGGGGATAACGTGTCTCAGTCCCAGCTAGGGTAGTTGTCTTACAATTAACAGTCCCAAGTGCAAGTTACGTTAACACCTCCACATAAACTACCCTCAACTAAAATAACATACGTGAAGCCCTTACCCACAAACCATTTGAAAGGTGTGATTTAAAAGCTCTCTCTCTCTCTCTCTCTCTCTCTCTCCTGATCACACCGCATCCCATCAGAGGTCTTCAGCAGGGACATCGGCAATGTATCCATATAACGTTAATAATAACCGAAACTCGGGGAAAACACTCGAGTGTTCAAGGTCATCTGTAATAATCTATAGACTACCCCCCAAGCCCACTCTCAACACCTAGATTCCCCTAAGACACAGGCGTCTTCAAGTAACATGAATGCGTAGAGATCTAAGGTGATAGATTCCATATTATATAATTTATGTGCTAAGTTTAAGAACGCTGGCATTGAAGGATGGAAGGAAGGGACAGTAAAAGCGATAATAGGTTTAATGAAGGAAGTAGAATGAGGATGGAGGTAAGCGTTGCTATGTCGAAGGAAACGAGGTTGGGTGGGGAATTACGAAGGGAGGAGGAAAGGGAGAGAGGGGGCTAAAATGAAAGCGGGGATGGGTTAAGGGAGAGGAGAGAAATTCATATGAAATGCTAAACACAAACTCAAATATTTATTTTAATGCCCTAGACCTAGAAAGACAAAGAGCAAAATACCTTAAACTAACAATGAATTGACAGAAACAGAAGAGTCTGGTCTTAGACACACTGATAGGTTTAACGTATGTGGCTAGAGGCCGCCACTCAGAATTACCACCACTACTACATAAGTCATAATAAGGTTATTTACTATGACAGAGTAGTCATGAGTAGTTATGGAAATAAAATATAATTATACTGTTGATGGCTGACTATATTCAGTTGGGATATAAACTATTGCTGACAATCTTTGGATCCTTGGCTTTTAAGACGAATTTATTATGCATATGTTCAACAAAATAGGAAATTGGCTGATTATTATTACCATTCGAAGGGTTGGTACCCTTCACAACCGAAATCAATTTCAGAAGGGGTGCATGGTATCCTCATTTCCTTTATTGTCCCAGCACGCTTCACATAAGCCATTTACACAAAGATGGAAAGGCCGTCTGTGCACCACGAGACGACCCAGGCAATGCGGGGAGCAATGGTGACATTTCATGAATATGGTGTGCCAATAAGAGAAATATCAAGACGACTAGACGTTCATCGAAGCACTGTGGAACGGTGGATTCATCGGTATGAGGCAGAAAACTCAATCGCTACTTTGCCGAGGTCTGGTCCTTCGCGTTCAACATCTCAAGAGGAAGATGCTGCGATTGTTAATCATGCCAGAGAGCATCCGTTTGTTCCAGCGACGGATTTTTATAGAGACCTGAATCTTCGTTGTAGCGCAAATATAGTGAACAACAGACTTCACGAGGCAGGGTATTTTTCTCGCCGTCCAGCTATAAAACCTGCATTGACGATTGAGCATAAAGAGGCGCGGATGGGATTCGCCTTGCAATACTTGCCGCAGGAGGAAGAATTCTGGAGAAAAGTTGTGTACTGTGACGAAAAACCATTTTCAACAGATAGTCATGGTTCCCTGCATTGTTGGAGGCAGCGCGGAAAACACTATGAAGAAGGAAATGTTTTCCCGAGCAAACGTAGTGGTCACATCAATCTCGGTGTGTGGGGCTGGATGTCTGGCTATGGTATCGGAGAATTGACTCAAGTAGATGGACGCTTTACTGGACAGCAATATTGCCAGATACTGGAAGAGGTGCTGCTACCCAGTGTTCGTGCGTATCTGGTTCCAGCACCGGAACCATTTTACTTAATGGAAGATAACAGTCCCATTCATAGGAGTAACGTTGAGAGAGCGTGGTACGAAGATCACCCAGAGATTATTAATCTAATTTTGCCACCACGTTCTCCTGATTTGAATCCGATTGAAAACCTTTGGGCAATAATGATTCATGAATGGGAGCAACGCAATGAAAGAACATTTGAAGCAATTTTAGCTCACACGAGGAATAGTTGGGAGAGCTTTCGCCGAACACCAAACATTCCCTACAATCTGGCCTCTTCTATGCCGCAACGATTGCAGGAAATTATTGATGCTGGAGGAAGCTATACGAAATACTGATGTTAAAGCTATGACGTAAATGTGTATCGAATATATATTTATGTTAATATAGAATTTTATTATATTTTTATGTTTGACATCTGTAAAAGTATATACTGTGACCATGAAAGAACTTTACTTATCCTTAGTTAGAATCTTTTCTTGCAATGTCTACGCTCGTGGAGATGATAATATATGCATTGTTGAAACAAACTATGAAAAGGTAATAGTTTCAGGAAAAAAATAAAAACTAGCAACATCGAGGTCATCACATGTTTATGAGAATTGTCATATGATATGCTACCAATAAACTCTTATATACTAATACAGTATATACAGTATACTATATTACGTAATAATTACGATGAACAAATCAAATGCAAATTTCTCTGATTCACGGCCCACCAGTCTTGCGTCAAAATAACTTACTGTAGGTATCATGCCATGATTTGGGATATTTGCCGAATTAGTCGTTCTCTACAGTCTACAGTATATATTGAGACGGTATAATGTAATGCCCAGCTAATATTATGATGACTAGGATTGCTCCATAACCATCCCAACACCCGGAAACTTGCTCATTCTGCTTCTTAATCATTCGTATTTTAAACACTACAATGTAGCAGAAGTGACCTAATAATGACGTCATTGATTGGATTAGAGCAGTTATGTGCACCAATCCGAACACACCTCCGCTGCCATAAGGACCGCCCATTTTATACCTAACAGACTAGCTTGGGACGAGACAGAGGTGTGAGACTTGTTGTAAGCACTGTACGTAGGTCCTGCATATTTTAGCTGTCAATTGTCACTCAGTTTATTTATAGTCCTATATACGAGGAGTGATCAAAAAGTATCGATAATTTTATTGCTACGGACAAATGAATGCAAATAAGAAATAACCGTTTACATATGTGAGACTTCCTGCCCTCTGTCGTCTGCAGTCTGAAGCAAAATCTGCTACCATGAGTCAGTACCATGAGTCAGTAGTTGGTTGGAGCGCTTAAAAGGAGGGTCTGTTTTTGCAGTACGTATAAATCTTTGAAATGGAACAACGCGCGTTCGGAGACGAATGAAATGATTAAAACAGCTTTTGGAAATGATGCACTCAGTGTAGCTAACGTTTACAAATGGCACAAAAAGTTTTAAAATGGAGAAACATTTGTTCGTACCAGAAATCGAATCTGTTGGACATTTTCAGCCGTACCAGAAGTGGAAGGGCGGCCAATGCGTTCCTTGTCTTCAAGCGGTTTCTCCATTTTTAAACTTTTAGTGCAATAAAATTATCGATACTTTTTGATCACTCCTCTTATAAAAAGAAATGGGTTCAGAATAAAATTTCACTATATATATATATATATATATATATATATATATATATATGCGCCTCGGTGGTGTAGTGGTTAGCGTCGCTCACTACGAAGCCATCGGCCCCGGGTTCGAGAACCGATGACAGCAGCCGGCGCGCAGCAAAACTCAGCTGTTCATCCTTCCACACAATAAAGAAAGTGGTTTTAGATAAATGGGTACCCTGGGTGGCCTAGTGGTTAAGACGCTGGGCTGCTGGTGGGGCGTAATTCGGATTTCACGTTAAACTGTAGGTCTAAGGTGGAGTGAAAAGCTTGACCTTCGTCAGAATGAACAATTCTGGCGGAAGCTAACCAAAGGTCAAAGGTTATATATATAGTAGTATCTCTAGGTCTGATGAATGAGTGAATTGGTGTTTGATCTCTTCTATTATTATTTTTTATGCTTATATTCCATTGTTTAAAGTGTGTATTTCTCATGTTTAGGGAGGGAATTGCTATCTGATCTCCTCCTCCCCGTATATAAACTTAATAGATAGATTGATTCCCTCTGCAGCGGTTAAATTTATCAGCATGTAATTTAAAAAAATTTTAAGCGTAAATTCATTCATATTAATATTTTCATTGAATAAAAGTACCAGATTTTTTCATAAGTTGAACTCGTTTTCAAGTGCCTTAAAAATAACTTAAAAGTCTTCTGAATATTTTTTTATTAAAACTCGCAAGGTATTGATTGAATAAGTTCTTTTAAAATGGAACAGATCCGTAGGAGAGAGAGAGAGAGAGAGAGAGAGAGAGAGAGAGAGAGAATTTTGCCACAGAAAGCAGGCGGTCAGAAATGAAGCTAACACAAATACATATTTATTTAAAATAAAGCCAACCCTCCAGAATTAGAAAGTGATTACCCGCATTCCGATGTGGCCGCTGCTGTTGTTTCAGGCTAATTTGTTTGGCTTTGCTATCGTTTCCGGCTAACAACTCACCTTGTTTCTTCACTTTTGACCATTCCTGTTGTAGCATTCCTTCACGTGAACTTTTTGTCCTAGATTTAGTGGGACAGAGAGAGTTCCTTGTGTTTTGCTTATATAAAATTAATATATATTATAAAACTTGTAGAAAACTGCAGAGAATTACGTTATTGGCAACGATTCATTTATTTTATAGGTAAAAAGTTTCACTTTCAGATTGTTTGCTTGCTTTCGTGCTTCCTCTGCATTAAATAATTCGACCTAGTATATCTACTGCATATTATTAAGCATATTTTCATATGGGAAGTTGGCTAAAATTTGGAAAACTGTTCACTGGCTTCAAAGAGACACAAAGTTTGCTGAAATTTTATTGTTTAATATAAATGTGCATATAGATTTCTCCTGCACAATTATTTAAGAATATATATATATATATATATATATATATATATATATATATATATATATCGTTTAAAGTGTGTATTGTTATTTTGCTTGTATATTTATTTTTTGTCACTTGTTTTTTCATTTAATGTCTGTTATTGGATTTTATCTCGTATTTATTATTTTTTTCAGATGGTATGAAATTACACGACGAGTTTTAATAAATAAATAATTAAAATAAATGGTGCTCTCTGGCAACCCTCTGTATATAAATAAATAAATTTAATAACCGGCAACTGTTCCGTATATATAAATAAATTCAATAACTGGCAACTCCCCTCTAAGCAATGAGAGCATCTTTCTCTTACCTTTAATAAATAAATAATTAAAATAAACATCTGGCAACCCTCCATACATAAATAATTAAAATAAATAACTGAAACCCTCCATATGTAAATAACTAGCACTCTCTCTCTCTCTCTCTCTCTCTCTCTCTCTCTCTCTCTCTCTCAGGGGGTATGAAGGTTATGCACATTCTTTCTGGGTGTTGTAAACTTTATACTTGGGGTGTGACAGCCCTCCAGTCCCGAGTCGTGGGATTCTAGAGAAATTGGCTGCCATTTCCTTTAGGTTCTCTCTCGTTCGGGAGGGCGGGTGAAGTCTGTTGTACAATCCTGTCCCGTGGGTTACTAGGACCCCATCCCATCCCTACTCTGTCCTTTTAGCTTAAGTTAAGAATATTCTCTGACTGCAAAAAAAACAAAACTTTTCTTTTAGTATTAAGTCTTTTTCTCTTCTTTTACTATTAGGACCCTACTGTTACCTCATGCGTGGGAAGAGAGGCTTTGGAACCTCTATAAATAACACTATTTAACGCTCGTAGGTTGTGACTGGGATGGAGGGGTCCCAGGCGTAGGGGCGCGATGAATGGAGTGTGGCTAGTGCCCCGTTAAGCCCGGTCCTAACGCGTAATGGCCTGACCAGCCCCCTGCGACCGTTCTTTGGTGACCAATTAATGGTGCTTGGCTGTACTGCTCTTAGAGGAGAGAGCTTTACTGCCCAGCTGGCTTCCAGGCCAGCGTAAACTCTCGGGCGTAGCCTCTGGGTCTGGTGGAATATCCCTTGAACACTGGATTCTAAGAGTCTGGCCGCTTGTGAGTGACTAGTAAGACTTAGTAAGGGGCTGCATCTCGCTGTCGCTCCTGGCAGGAAATCTGCGACGCCTGCGTCGCGAGTGTTTGTCAGTTGGTTGCTGCGACACGTTTGGGACTGTCCGGCCCTGGGGAGACCTTGGTCGGTGCGGCAGCAGCGAGAGGTGTAGTCTTCTGGGATGAACGTCACTTGCAAATAGGTGATGCGTCTACGCGCGGGAAAATTCCCCCCTCCTTTTTTATATACTGGTCAGAACGTTTTTGATAGTTTTCATTGCTAGAACGCTTTATCTTATTCAGTGTATTCAGAGTTCGAAAAAAAAAAGTTACAATGACTGGACCGCAGAAACTGAAGGCTGAATGTGCGAGGTGTGAAGTAAACCAGTGGGTGACGAACTTCAAAGAAGCCTGCTTCGAGAAGATCAACCACTCCAGCATGTGCCGCTTTTGCGAACTCATGCGGTTTTACGAGAAGCTAGAGGAGAGGGTCCGGCGGCTCGAGTCGTCCAGACCGGCTGTTGGAGGTGCGGCGGTCACTGACGCGGCTGCGCCCTCCACCCCGGAGCTCATTGATAGGATAGCTGCCATGGAAAGGCGGTCCAGCGATGGACTGGACAGAGCTCGGGACCGCGGAGAAAGGGTAGAGGTGCAACCGGGGCCAGGGTACAAAATCAGTGTCAGGAATCGCCAGCGACCCACGTGGAATGCACGGAACCGCGGCGCAAGGTGGAGGGCGTAAAGAAGGGGCCGATAGAGAAGGGTGGGAAGGGGCCGATAAAGAAAAAGGGTGGGAAGGGGCCTACTGATGGCCCAAAGAAACCGAAGGATGTAGCTGCCGGTCGGGGTGGGTCGGGTGGTGTAAGTGCGTCTATGGGTGGCGACGGGTATCGAAAGGTCGGGCAAGAAGGCTGCGAAGCCGAAGCCTGAGACCCCAGTTGCCCCTGTCAGGACCTCCAACCGCTTTAGTCTCCTGTGCTCGAAGGAGGAAGACACCGTTTTGATTGGGGACTCGCAGATCAGGGGCCAGGAGAAGTACTTTGCTTCTGCAAACCGGGACGGGAGGAAGGTAAGGTGCTTACCTGGGCGGGGAACGGCGCACTTAAGGAAGGAGGTAGAGAAGTGCGCGTGGCTAGTCGGAGGACTGCGATCGTTGTCCACGCTGGTGGCAACGACCTGTTCCTCAAAGGCGGTAGGGTAGGTCTTACAGAAGGGATCATCACCGAGATCATGTCTCTTGCGGATGATCTAAAACTGAAGACAGACAGGGAATGTTGATGGGTATTTTACCGCGATGAATGCCAGTGACCACGCGCTCAGTAAGGTCATTGGCATCAACGAGAGGGTGCAAGACTTGTGCGTCCCGCTGGGCGTGAGGTTTATTGACCCTTCGACGCATTTTCGGGTAGGTGGGACCTTTACCAGAGGGATGGTGTCCACCTCAATAACAAGGGTAAAGGTGTGCTAGGCGCGCTGCTCGACCGGCACCTATACAGAATGGTGAGGTCGAGCCCGGGGAGAGATGACGGGCCCCCACCGGGGAGAGATGATGTTGAGCCGGTGGCGGACGTACCTTCAACTGAAGGGTGCGTCCAGGTACAGGTGGGTGACCCTCCTTCCACGTTGGAGGGGGCTCAGGCTCCTGCGGAAGTTGCCCCCTCGTTGGTGAGGGGCTCTTCAACTCCCGACAGCCCTGGCTGTTCGGGAAACGGGTCGTGCTAGGGGGCGGTCAGAATAGGGAAGGCTCCCTCCGTGCAATGATTTTTAATGCTAGGTCGATTAGGAATAAGTTTTGCGAGCTACGGGCGGTCTTAGCATCAGAATACCAGGATACCGTTGCTATCACCGAGTCCTGGATTCATACTGATCGTAGGAACTACGTTGGGGAGTTCGAAATTCCCGGGTATGGAATGTTTCGCAAAGACCGCACCCGTGGGTAGGGGAGGTGAGGTACTAATATACGTCAGGGACACGTTGAGTCCGGTTGACTGCCAGTTCCGGTCGGAACGGGAGCTGCTTGGCGTCGATCTGAACGTGGGAGGGACGAACTATAGGTTAATCTTGGTGTATCCTCGAGGAGGATACAGCCCTGTACACCGAACTCCGTAGCCTGCTAAGGGATAGGGTGTGTGTAGTTTTAGGAGACTTCAACTGTCGCGGCATAAAGTGGGAAGACAGGACTGCTGATGCTGAAGGGAGGAGGCTAGTTGACTTTGCTGATGAGATCTTCCTCACTCAGTGGGTCAATGAGCCTATACGAGGCGAAAGCGTTCTAGACTTAGTATTCACGACCGAAGACAACCTCGTCACTGGCCTCACCGTTGACGAATCGTTGGGCGGGAGTGATCACGGTCTGATTAGGTTCCGTGCGCGCGTCCCTCGGGTGAAACGTAGTAACTCGAGAGGCAGTAAGCTCGATCTACGGCGGACGGACTTTGTTAGCCTCCGGGATAGCGTAGGTGAGATAGGGTTAGAGGTCGGCGGCGATGTTCAGGGAGTGTGGAGTGTATTCCTGGACGAGTTTATGGTGCTGCACTCTGCTGTCATACCCTCAAAACCGGTCACCCCTGCTTCAACCCAGCCTAAGTGGTTCAGTCGGGACATCGCTTCGGCTATCCGAAATAGGAAAGTAGCGTATAGGAGGGCGAAGGCCAATCGTTCCCATGAGAACACTGAAGCGTATGTCCGCCTGTGTAGGGAAGTGAAGGCGAAGGTTAGGCTAGCGAAACGTAACGAAGAACTACGCGTGGCAAGCCTCTGCAAGGGGAACCCTAAGGAGTTCTTCAGTTATGTTAATAGTAGAAAGCCCATTAGAAGCATGAAGCGGCGTTCTGCGGACCTCCGACGCGGACATCGCTAATGTGCTTAATGAGCACTTTGCGGGAGTGTTCACCAGGGAGGGCACCCGCGTCATCCCCGAGCCAGGCGTCAGGCACGAAGGTGCTGGCGTGGATAGTGTTTGATGTACCGCGACAGTCGTTGCCGATAGAATAGACAAACTGAGCGCGTTTAAGGTTCCTGGGCCAGACCAGTTTCTCCCCAGAGTGTTGCGGGAGGTGCGCTACCAGGTGGCTCCCCACCTGGCTACAGTCTTCAACAAATCGTTGGAGACGGGCCAGGTACCTGGTGACTAGAGGAAAGCCAACGTGACCCCTATCTTTAAGAAAGGGGATCACGAAAGTCCAGGGAACTATCGTCCCATTAGTCTCACTTCAGTTGTAGGTAAATTATTAGAGGGGATAATAGCGGATAGGATCGTTGACCATTTGGATTCCTACAAGCTGCTTGGGGACTCCCAACATGGGTTTAGACGGCATAGGTCGTGTCTCACCAACTTGCTCGAGTTTTTCCACGTCATGTTGAGTGAGTATGATAAGAGTAGGGCGATTGATATACTTTATCTCGACTTTCGGAAAGCCTTTGATAAGGTACCTCACCGCCGGCTAATGGCGAAAGTGCGCGCGCTGGGTATCGGTGGGGAAGTAGGTAGGTGGATTGAAAACTGGCTGAAGAATAGGCGGCAGAGGGTTGTAATTAAAGGGGTTAGTTCGGGTTGGGCCTCGGTCACTAGTGGGGTTCCTCAGGGTTCCGTTTTGGGGCCACTGTTGTTTATCATTTACATAAATGATATCGACGGTGGCATCGTCAGTCGGATCGCCAAATTCGCTGATGACACCAAGCTTGGGGCCAATGTTGGGACGCCCGAAGCGATCGAGCAACTGCGTGCGGACCTAGGTAGGATAGGAGAGTGGTCCGAAAAATGGCAAATGCCGTTTAACTTGGGTAAATGCAAGTGATGCACATTGGCTACGCCAATCCCAAGTCGGACTACTCGATGTTGGGGAGTAATATCGAGGCGACTGATTTGGAAAAGGACTTGGGTGTGCTAATTAGCAGCGACCTTAAGTTTACGAAACAGTGCGTAGAGGTGGAAAAGAAAGCCCAGAAGCTGTTGGGTTATATCAGGAGGCAATTTCAGTTTCGGAACAAGGAGATTGTGCTCCCTCTGTACAATTCCCTGGTTCGGCCGCACCTTGAGTATGCTGTGCAGTTCTAGTCGTCCACCCTCAGGAAAGATATTGACAGGCTGGAGCGAATGCAGGCGAGGGACACAAAGTTAATCCCTTCCGTTAGGCATATGGGCTACAATCGACGCTTACGCGCCCTAAACTTGTTTTCGCTGGAAACTCGGAGGCTGCGCAGTCAACTCATCGAGTTTTTCAAGCTCTTACGCGGGTTCAACGATGTCGATTTTAGAAGCATGTTTAGTTTAAATGATAACCCAACTCGCAACAATGGTTGGAAATTGGATTTGAAATGGTTTAGGACTAGTGTGTGTGGGAATTACTTTACGTATAAGATCTGTGACACGTGGAACAGTTTACCTTCAGAAGTTGTGAACAGTTCCTCTGTGGATCATTTCAAGAAAAGATTAGACCAAATCTTGCACACTATTTGAGTATGTAGAAAATTTTCCCTGGCACCCGTTGCCATTGGTACCTCCTCGTTATGGGCCGAAAGGCCTTTTGAGGTACTTCTTTTCCTTGTAACTCCTTGTAACTCTCTCTCTCTCTCTCTCTCTGTCTCTCTCCTTCTTAGGTTAAGGCTTACGTTCTTAGATTAGGATACCCCTTTGGGGGTGAGGCCGTCCCATCTTCTCCCCCAAAGCTCCCCCTTCATGCAACTTAGGGGTTCCCCCTACCCCTTGTTGCATTACCCCCTCCCCCTTCATGCAACTTTGGGGGCTACCCCACCCTCCTTGTTGCATAACCCCTCCCCTTGTCGCAAAACCCCTTCCCCTTTGCAACATTACCCCCTCCCATTTGCAACATTACCACCCTTTTACACCATTACCCCCTCCCCCTTTGCAATATTGATCAACATTGCAATTGCACTCTCCCATTTTGCGCCCATGCTACTACCGCGGGTTGGGTCCCAAGTTGTTAACCTCACGTATCCGTTTTACATTTTCCAGTCTTCTTCCAGCAATCGGAATGTCTCCTCCATTTCATATTTAGTGTCTTTATATAAATTATACACTGGTCAACAAAGGTTTTGTCACAGAGATATTTTTACTTGAACTATATGTAATTTTTTTGGTTGATTACAGAAATGAAAACAGAATTTTTCTATCACCCGCAGTTTTAGAGTGACATACAAATTTATATTACTTAGGATTACTTTATATTACTTATAAGTTTGCTGCACTGTTGACTTTCACTTGTCAGTTATTCACTTGATTTCGCTCAGTGAACATCGTGCATTTTACTCGTGCTTTTCATTAATCATTTTTTGTGTCAGTGCGTATTGTTTCATGACAGAATGCCACTTAATTGTGTCAACCATCCAAACTGTTATGTGTGCGGAGAGTTAACTTTTAAATCTCAAAGGCGAAATTTCACCCCTCTCGTCAAAAAGGCATACGAACTTTATTTTGGTTGCAAGGTAGGGGATCAGGACAAAATGTGGGCACCTCATACTATATGCTGTATTACGTGTTTAACCCTCAGCTACTATCGTTGGGTCAATTCTGACCCTGAATACATTTGTTTATTTGGTACTTTCCTGTTATCCCGGACCCCAGACTTTTTGCCAGTTGCCAGACTTCAATTTTGACACAGAATATTTTCGTTAAAACTAGTGAAAATATCACGACTTAACCTAACCAATTATCAAGGGCGTACAGTTTACCTAACCGGGCATTCAATTAACCTAATTAGTTGGTAAAGGTTAGGTTAAGTCGTGATATTTTCGTTAGTTTTAACGAAAATATTCTGTGTCAAAATTGAAGTCTGGCAACTGGCAAAAAGTCTTGGGTCTGGGATAACAGGAAAGTACCGTTTATTTTATCATGAGAAATAATGATAAGTTAGTAGTTAAGGGTTAAAACTTCTGACAAATGCCATTTGCTGTTCTGGTGATATGGAGAGAGCCGAAAGACCATTTAAAAGATTGTTATTTCTGCTTAACAAATATAATAGACATCACTGCAAAATCTAAACAAAGGTACAATACCCAAATTTACCATCAGTCATAAGGCCTGTTTTACATAATAAACATTTGCCAGTACCAAGGCCTTTGGAAACGTGGAGTTTAGATGATGAAAATGAAATTGATGTACAATGTAATGACGAAGCTCAACATGGTTTACTGACGGACGATGTTGATCCAATGTTTGAACCATCTTGTTCATCGACAGAGCCTCACTTAATATCTCAAGCAGACCTGAGCAATCTTGTCCGTGATCTGAAATTGTCAAAAGATCAATCTGAACTTTTGGCTTCCAGAATAAAAGGTAGGAATCTTCTAGAAAAAGGCACTAAGATATCTTTTTCCCGCAAGCGTTATAATTTATCTTTTTCCCGCAACTTTCTACTCCTTTTTTCTCAGGAAGGCAATTTAGTATATTGTAATAATGTGGACTCTCTCATGGAAACCCCTGGCCAACAACATGATCCAAACGAATGGCGCCTATTTATTGATTCCTCGAAGCTGAGTTTGAAAGCTGTGTTACTCCATAATGGAAATAAATACCCTTCAGTTCCAACAGCACATGTCGTTCATATGAAGGAATCATACGACAATATGCACCTGCTTGTGAAACATATCCAATATGATAAATATTCTTAGTATATCTGTGGAGACTTGAAAGTGATTGCACTTCTCCTTGGTTTACAACTGGGTTATACGAAATTCTGTTGTTTCCTCTGTAATTGAGACAGCGAAGCACGGGAAAGCCATTACTCAAAGAAACAATGGCCACCTCAACAAGTGTTGATTCCAGGGCATAAAAATGTCACCAAAAAATTTTTTTGGCTACCACTACATATTAAACTTGGTTTAATGAAAAATTTTGTTAAAGCTATGGATCAAAATGGCAGTGGGTTTCTCTAGTTGAAACAGAAATTTCTGAGGATCAGCGAGGTCAAAATCAAAGAAGGGATATTTGTGGGCCCGCAAATTAGAGAAATCATGAGAGACAGCGTGTTTGATGAAACTTTAAGTGACGTTGAAGGAGCAGCTTCGAGAGCATTTAAAGTAGTGACCACAAATTTCCTCGGAAACTTTAAGGCCGAAAATTCGAGTCACTTGTTGAAGAACTTCTCAAGGCCTACAGAGTCATGGGGTGCAATATGTTGAAAATGTATTTTCTTGACTCACATCTCGACTTCTTCCCAACAAACTTAGGCGATGTTAGTGATGAGCATGGGAAAA
Organism: Bathynomus jamesi; assembly: GCA_023014485.1. Lineage (NCBI taxonomy): Eukaryota > Metazoa > Arthropoda > Malacostraca > Isopoda > Cirolanidae > Bathynomus > Bathynomus jamesi. The sequence goes on along the minus strand of JAJOZX010003755.1, from coordinate 160,974 downwards.
GATTTCATAAACAAATATTCACGATGGAGAAGCGATACCAGGGCAAGTGAAGTTCCAGCAAGTTGGCTGACTACTGCTGGACAATGTCAAGAAGCAAAATACAAGCGTAAATCATCAGTAGCTACATTTTAGGCGAGTTCAATATGCATTTTCTACTTTGATATTGCTATTACGTCTATAAATTAGTCCAAATTTCATTTTTGATTCATTCAATATTGGTGGGTGATAGACAAATTTTGGGGTCATTTTTTAACTCAGCGGTAAAAACCTATAAGATCCACCCATTTTTGTTCATGCGACAAAAAAAAGTTCTTTCTTTGTCATCCACTGTTATACTTATGTATTCAAAATTTGATAACTTTTAGATTAGTAGGTTTTTAAATTTCTTAAATTGGATTTTGAATTTTTTTAGAATTTAAGTTTAAAACTTTTTAAAAAATTTAAATTTTTAAATTTTTAGGTTTTTAAATTTAAATTTGAATATTTTAGTCTGACGATGCCCTAAGGAGGGCGAAAGCTCACTTGTATAATTATGAAAATAAAGTGAAAATGATAATGGGAATCTGCTTTTCCAGCTTTCTGAAGAACAAAGAACATGTAAAGCCAAAAAGAAACTTAATCTTTAATAAAACATGTCTGAATGAAAATATTCTGCGTAATTATACCAATAATATATATATATATATATATATATATATATATATATATATATATATATGATGAATAAAACCACGTAGGAAAGGAAACACAAAAAGGTGCTCAAGCGCTTTCGTCTAATGACATCCTCAGGAACACTGAAGTACATAAAAGGTTACGGCCTATATATAGGTTACAGAAAGAAAAAAAAAATAAATAACATACATACACACAAACATATATATATATAATAATATATATACATACATATCTACACACATACAGTACATATATATATATATATATATATATATATATATATATATATATATATATATGCAATAAACAGAGAAGTAAAAATAAAAATTAAAAATTAAAAATTAGAGGATTAACAAAGAGGCATACAGATTTGTAAGGAAAAATATCGATTTTTAGCACAAGATCAAATGAATTATAAAAATACAAATTTATACTGGAAATCTGCCCGGGTTTTAACACTTTGCCTTTTAGAGTCAAGTTTCGATATATATAAAAAAATAAAATGAAGATTAAAAGTTAATAAAGTAGCATACAAGTTTACCAAAGATTTAGCGTCCTACCCTTTTTATCTAAATTTGTTTTGAAGGAATTCAAAACAACAGGATCGAGTTGAAAAAGACCTTTGATTATGTTGAAGTTATTTGAAAGTTGGATAAGGGCAGACTCAAGAATATTTCTATTAACAATGTTGCTAGAATGAAATAAAACTGAAGCATTATTCCAATCAATACAGTGGGATAACTCTGACAAATGGACAAAAAGAGCACTGGACAACTGTCCTGTTCTAACGGAATATTGATGCTGTTTTATATGTGTGTGCAAATCCTTTCCCGTCTGACCTATGTAAAAGGAATCACATTGTTTACACCCAATTTTATAGATAATGCCTGAATTATTGGTAGGACTATTTTTTACTATGATATTTTTCACAATATTGTTATATGAAAATACTACACTAATATCCAAAAGTTTAAGTACATTAGCAATGCCTAAAAAGCCCGGGAAAAATGGAAGTACTAAAATATTTTTTTACAAAGTACGAGTGTTATTATTGACACGATAGAAAGTTCGTTTTGCCTTGTTGAGACAAGATTCCATAAACGCAGATGGGTAACACAGATCACTTCCAATACCGTTGATTTTTTCCAATTCGGCATCGATGTATTCCGGACTGGCGATCCTAAGGGCGCGGAGAAACATTGATGAAAAAATGGCCTTCTTAGTGGGGGTGTCATGTCCCGAGTAAAAGTGTACGTAGGACAAATTGTTTGTTGTTTTCCGATAGATACTAAACTTAAAACCTGGGCTTTCCCTATGTACACGCACATCCAAAAAATGGGATTGAATTGTCTTGTTCCACTTCTAAAGTAAACTTAATGGAGGGGACTTGATCATTTAACTGAAGGAGGAAGTTATCCAGGTCACGATTCATGGGCCAGATCACAAAATATCGTCGACGTACCGCAACCAAGGGATGCCAACCCCCAGGATTCTCGGAATGTAAGTAATTTCGAAAAACTCCATATAAATATTGGAGAGGAGGGGCGATAAGGGGTTGCCCATGGCCATCCCAAACACTTGTTGATAATACTCGTTATTGAAAATGAATTTACAGTCTTTGATGCAAAGCTTAATAAGTTCCAAAACAATATGTGAAGGTAGTGGCAGGTCATACTTATGTAATTCTTGGGAGAGAAAGTCAAGCATATCATCAATCGGCACTTTTGTAAACAATGAACAAACGTCAAAACTGATCAATCTATCGTTAGTTTCAGTACGTGCATTATTCAATTTTTCAGTAAGATCCATGGAATTTTTTACATGTGAATCAGAGATAGTTCCGAGAATGGGGGACAAGACTTTGACAAGCCATTTGGAGAGTTTATAAGTAATAGAGCCCACCGAGTTAATAATTCCGAGAATCCTGGGGGTTGGCATCCCTTGGTTGCGGTACGTCGACGATATTTTGTGTATCTGGCCCATGAATCGTGACCTGGATAACTTCCTCCTTCAGTTAAATGATCAAGTCCTCTCCATTAAGTTTACTTTAGAAGTGGAACAAGACAATTCAATCCCATTTTTGGATGTGCGTGTACATAGGGAAAGCCCAGGTTTTAAGTTTAGTATCTATCGGAAAACAACAAACAATTTGTCATACGTACAATTTTACTCGGGACATGACACCCCCACTAAGAAGGCCATTTTTCATCAATGTTTCTCCGCGCCCTTAGGATCGCCAGTCCGGAATACATCGATGCCGAATTGGAAAAAATCAACGGTATTGGAAGTGATCTGTGTTACCCATCTGCGTTTATGGAATCTTGTCTCAACAAGGCAAAACGAACTTTCTATCGTGTCAATAATAACACTCGTACTTTGCCAAAAAATATTTTAGTACTTCCATTTTTCCCTGGCTTTTTAGGCATTGCTAATGTACTTAAACTTTTGGATATTAATGTAGTATTTTCATATAACAATATTGTGAAAAATATCATTGTAAAAAATAGCCCTACCAATAATTCAGGCATTATCTATAAAATTGGGTGTAAACAATGTGATTCCTTTTACATAGGTCAGACGGGAAAGGATTTGCACACACGTATAAAACAGCATCAATATTCCGTTAGAACAGGACAGTTGTCCAGTGCTCTTTTTGTCCATTTGTCAGTTATCCCACTGTATTGATTGGAATAATGCTTCAGTTTTATTTCATTCTAGCAACATTGTTAATAGAAATATTCTTGAGTCTGCCATTATCCAACTTTCAAATAACTTCAACATAAGCAAAGGTCTTTTTCAACTCGATCCTGTTGTTTTGAATTCCTTCAAAACAAATTTAGATAAAAAGGGTAGGACGCTAAATCTTTGGTAAACTTGTATGCTACTTTATTAACTTTTAATCTTCATTTTATTTTTATATATATCGAAACTTGACTCTAAAAGGCAAAGTGTTAAAACCCGGGCAGATTTCCAGTATAAATTTGTATTTTTATAATTCATTTGATCTTGTGCTAAAAATCGATATTTTCCTTACAAATCTGTATGCCTCTTTGTTAATCCTCTAATTTTAATTTTTAATTTTATTTTTTACTTCTCTGTTTATTGCATATATATATAGATATATATATATATATATATATATATATATATATATATATATATAATATATATATATATATATATATATATATATATATATGTTTGTGTGTATGTATGTTATTTATTTATTTTTTTCTTTCTGTAACCTATATAATTATAGGCCGTAACCTTTTATGTACTTCAGTGTTCCTGAGGATGTCATTAGACGAAAGCGCTTGAGCACCTTTTTGTGTTTCCTTTCCTACGTGGTTTTATTCATCATAAATATTTTTCACGTGTTACTTTCGTGAAATAATTTCATATATATATATATATATATATATATATATATATATATATATATATATAGATCAGCGAAGTTAAGCGACATTGGGTCTGGGTAGTAGTTGGATGGGAGACCGTCCTCTGCGCCCAGATTATGTAGCGACCCGTGGTTCGGATCCCACGTAAAGCTGTAGGTCCCCTTCGTCATATGACCTCAGATGTTGCGAAGGAGGTTAAACAACCCAATTAAAAAAAAAAATATATATATATATATGATGATGAAAATAGCCACGAAGGAAAAAGAAAACAGAATGGTGCTCAAGCGCTTTCGTCTAATGACATCCTCAGGAACACTGAAATTAATAACAAGTTAGAGACTATATATATAGGTCACAAAGAAAAAATTAAAAAAAGGATAATATGATTGGTGCACAAAAAATTGTAGGCGAAGCATACAAATTTATACGAAAAAGCTACCACAGTTTTAGCGCCTTGCCATTTTTGTTTAAATCCGTTCTGAACGAATTCAAAACAAGATTAAGCGAAAAAAGACCCTGGCTAATGTTGAAATTGTTTGTAAGTTGAATAATGGCAGACTCAAGAATATTTCTATTAACAATGTTGCCTTAGTGAAACAAAACTGAAGCATTATTCCAATCAATACAATAGGATAACTCTGACAAATGGACAAAACGGGCACTGGACGACTGACCCGTTCTAACGGAATATTGATGCTGTTTTACACGACTGTTTAAATCCTTTCCCGTCTGTCCAATGTAAAAGGAATCACATTGCTTTCAACCAGTCTTATAGATAATGCCTGAATTATTGGTAGGACTATTCTTTACTATATTTTTTCACAATACTGTCATATGAAAATACTACATTAATGTTCAAAGGTTTAAGTACATTAGTAATGTTTAAAAAGCTTGGGAAAAATGGAAGTATTAAAATATTCTTCGACAAAGTGCGAGGGTTATTATTCACGCAAAAAGTTCGTTTTGCCTTCTTAGGACAAGATTCCAAAACAGCAAGTGGGTAACACAAATCATTTCCAATACTGTTGATTTTTTCTAACTTGGCATCCATGTATTCCGGACTGGCGATCCTAAGAGCGCGGAGAAACATTGAAGAAAATATGGCTTTCTTGATTGGGGTGTCATGTCCGGAGTGAAAGTGTACGTAGGATAAATTTATTATCTATAAAATTGGTTGTAAACAATGTGATTCCTGTTTTCTTTCTCCTTCGTGGTTATTTTTATCATAAATATTATTCACGTGTTACTTTCGTGAAATAATTTGGTACTTTTGCATTATCCTCCCAACACTAATTTTTTTTTATAATGGAAGGAAAATAAAGTACGTTAGCAAAACACTTGCGGCGGGCTGTTTTTAACCTAACCTAACGTAACCAAACCTAACCTAACCTAATCCCAACACTAATTTTTTTTATAATGGAAGGAAAATAAAGTACCATAACCAAAACCAAACCAACATTATATAAAAAAATTAGTGTTGGGAGGATAATGCAAAAGAACCAATAATTTTCATATATATATATATATATATATATATATATATATATATATAAATAAAATGTTATGTATGAGAATAATGATGAGGTTAAATTAATTACTGGTTATTAATTAAACCACAAAGGAATTGATCATGCAAACGAATAAATTGAATTGTGTGTATAATTATTCATATAAATGTAAGAATGAATAATTATGTATCAATACCAGAATCAACTAAGCCCCTAAGGCAGGGGTCCCCAACCCTGTGCCCGCGAGCACCATGGTGCCCGCCGACCCTTTTGCGTGTGCCCGCCACTGACTGACTACGATTGATTAGTTTTTATTTAAATTTTTAATAAAATGTTAAGTATGTTATATATTTTAAATATTTAGTTACTAAATATTTAAAATATGTAACATACTTAACATTTTATTAAATTTTAGTAGTTAATTACAGAAACAGATGCTCATTTATTTGAAAATAATTATTTCTTTATAAATAAAGTTATCGTTTTGATAATTTTTCTAAGATTCTTAGTTAGCCCATCCTTGTTTTTCTTTGTGTATTATGTTCATTATTTTACATAGGAATTAAATGTTTTTTTTGTGTATTATGTTCATTATTAAGTCCAACTATAAATTTGCATTGAAAAAGTAAATGGTGGCCGCCGCACTACCGGTAGTCTTGAATGTGCTCTTCGGCACAAAAAGGTTGGGGACCCCTGCCCTAAGGTATGCCTTAGCTCAAATGAAGAGTTCTTTGTTAGCCCAGAATGGCGGGTCCACGTTGCGTCTCTCAGACGATGTTTGGAAATTCTTAAATACGTGAATTAAAACACATGCATGTTGAAACACTCTCGTAAATTAGGGAGAAGGACATGAATTTAATTGTCTATTCAGTTCTAAATAATTCGGTTAAAAATAACCTATGAAGGATACCCCGATACGAGGGAAAATAAATTAAATGTAAAGAGTACATTTTCAAACAAAACGAAGGCATTCGGACACGTGCGTTTCCTCCTTTCCCTCAAAACATTCGTTTACGTATTAAATGAAAGGACTCCGTTCAAAGTAAATTGTTGTCTTTATTAAAAGGTTTAAGTGGCACATAAAATTACACCTTATAAAAGGCAAATAATTCCTACAAATAGCATCTATCCAAAAAGAGAATCTTATTTGGGGTATATAAAGATTTTGCAACTAAATCGAACCATAGAACACAGAGAGGGTATGAGAGAAAAAACCGTTAGGGCACTGCATTCCAAACTGTGGAAGAATAAAGATCGTTTTCAGGGACCCTGTGGTTTTAAAATTAAGTAACAATTAAAAGTAATTCTTCCCGTAAGAACATAAAACGAGTTCTTAACGAAAGTGGCAAGTATATAAAATTATACAGTGCTGTCATGATAAAGCGGTACTTAAAAAGCAAAGATCGTTGCTCTAATTCTGCATAAAGTACACTCCTCGCTTAGCTAAAAGTGAAAGTTCGCGTCTGAAATAATTCAACTAAGTCTTCCTCTAAAAAGACAAAGAGAACAAACTAAATAAAATAAGACATAAAAATCGTCTCTCCATAAAAGTACACGACCCGAGTGAGCTAGAAGCGAGTGTTCGCGTGAATTAAAGATTCAAAAAGTATATGTACATAATTACAAGAAATTAAAAACCATACACAAAAGGGTTCACATCCACAAGATAAGTATCTGACGTTTTGTAATTATTGACATCATACATTCATTTGTATTCTCTTATCGTATACATTATACCCAGTTATTTAATAGTCTTGTATTAATATTGAATCTCAGAATTCTTAAGAGAAAGGTTAATTGTCTCAACATCTTTTATATAAAGGAAGTAATTGATGTTGAAGTCCATATAATTGAAAGGGGAGGGAACCAATAGTGTAAAATTTTAGTCAATTGAAATTGCATTTTAATTTTGTAGTATGGGCGCGATTAATACATTTTTTTGATCTGACATATTACAAGAGGACTGTATTCAATTAAACAACTACTAATTGTAGATTAAATTGCCTAACAGTCATAGTTTGACTAGTTCATGTTAATTCAAAATATCAAATTCTTGAAGTAAGAATCACTGTCTCAAGTGTCATTTTCATAAACAAATCTTTATTACTGTCAAAATTGTTATTTGCGTTATAATTGATTTTAAGTCTTGAATATATATTTTTGTAAAAAAGTGTATAATTATCCCCCTAAACGCGAATTAACAGAGAAATACAAAAGTATAAATATGATCAATGATATAGAGCCTTGGGGTAAAATGAATGATGTGGTTTAATTAACAACAAGTCAAAGAAAGGTATAATTAATACCAATAAATTCATAATTGAAAGTAAAATACATAAAGTATAAACAAAAATAAACCACCTGGTTACGTAACAATATATATATATATATATATATATATGTGTGTGTGCCTCGGTGGTGTAGTGGTTAGCGTCGCTCACTACGAATCCTTCGGCCCCGAGTTCGAGACCCGGTGACGGCATCCGGCGCGCAGCAAAACCTAGCTGTTCATCCTTCCACACAATAAAGAAAGTAGTTGGTAGATAAATGGGTACCCTAGGTGGCCTAGTGGTTAAGACGCTGTGCTGCTGGTGGAGCGTGGTTTGGATTCCACGTTAAACTGTAGGTCTAAGGTGAAGTGAAAAGCTTGACCTTCGTCAGAATGAATAATTCGGGCGGAAGCTAACCAAAGGTTCTCTATATATATATATATATATACACACACTGATAATTTATATAGCCAACCTTGTAAGCAATCTGAAATGAAGTCGTTTTTACAAGCACTAGAAACCAATGTTATTAGTCCGCTAACCCAATTTATGCTTGCCTGAGAGCATAGTCACACTGCAGAGGCGTGCCGAAGGGGGGGGGACGACAGGGGCGATCGCCCCTCCTTGAGCTAATAAATTATTATTTTGATTATTTTTACATATTTAATTTACATATTCAATTAAATATTTTACATATTTAATTTCATGCGCCAATCGAAAAATGTTAGCTAGCTTTCTAGCGATTTTTTTTCATGAGTATTGCGTCATTTTTCATGGCACCTGGCAACCGCAGTTTATCGATTTTTGTTTACATTCATTTAAATATTTAGTTTGTGAACTTTCTAAATTTTAATAATTTTAAGTATTGATTAAAACTTTGTGTGTATGAATGTGTGTGTGTGTGATCATGTGTGAAGGCCGCTTGGTCTCAAACATGTAACTAACAAATGAAATGAAACATTAAGTATGTTATTTTTAAAATTTGGTATTCAGTTTTTTACACATTTTAAAATTTAGTTTCAAAGTTTTTATTTAATTTACAGTTTTTCACATTGTATTGCACACACAAAATTTTGTGTTGATTTTGTTTGGATTTTTTATTTCATTATAATGGACTTTAATGTTATGGTTAGTAATAATTCCTATTTCTATTTGTAACTTTGTAGAGTACTATTTGCAGGTGTTACAGGACTAAAGATAATGGACCTTTATAAATTTTTCAAAAGGAAAAATGTTCAAACTGACAGTGGTTCTACAGAGCATGATGATCAAAGTACTGTTAATCCCAGTAAAATTGCTAGGTTACAGCAGGATGAGAATGAAAGTGAAAAAATTTCGGAGCCTTCGGCGCTAGCCCTTGCCTCCCCTACTACTAAAAATCTAAAATGGCTTAGGATCCCGAAAACTCTTAATCCGGCCCTGAGAATAATTTTCTTTTATAAAGGTAACAAACAGTCCAAGGAAATGCTTAATCTCGAAATTAGCACTTTTTATTCTTATGTTAATACAAATCTGAGCACCCTAATTGCGGTTTGCATTGAATATTATGTTACTAATCAGATTTTTATCATAATTTTTATATTTTTATTCATAATGTGTCTTAGCAGTAGCTAGTTAATCATCTCCAATTGAACGATAAGCTCATCATGAACGTACATAAAAATTATTTATCTCTATTTCAATTATACTTCTACGATTAGTTCCAAGTTCGCCCCCCCACCCTTGGCAAATTTCTGGGTACGCCCCTGAGTCACAGTCACCGATAATAATAATAATAATAACAGTGAAAAGAGTTGGAGGGCACAGTTCAATAAATAAGTATGCACAATATTTTTTTTTTCTACACGTACTGAAAAAAAAGTATAAAATAGAAAATTGGGTGCTACTGTAGTATGCGGTCTACCTACGATTCGGCGGTCTACCTTTTAATTATAGCTTCTTATCTTGTTCACTAATTGTTTGTTTACATCCCATTGTCAATCGCCCTTGACGATTGGTTAGGTTTAGTCACGATATTTTCGTTAGTTTTAACGAAAATATCATGATTAAACCTAACCAATCGTAGGTAGACCGCATACTACAGTAGCACCGAAAATTGTCGCTATAAATAATTTTTGAAGTAATAAAATATGAAAATACGCGTCAAAACAAATTGCATTTCGTATATTTGTTGTGTTCAAAACAATATCATTGTTGGTAAGTATAAAGCGCTATTTTTTAATCGTACTTTACATTATCGGAAAAAAGTTAGGATCTTTTCCATTTTATGGGAACCACCATTTTTTTTAAATAAATACATGGTTTTACAGCATTTATTATGCTGATTCCAAATATATTATTCTTTTTCAGGAGAAATAAAAAATAAGAAAGTTATAGTCAATAAAGTTTTATTATTTATATGATATGCCACGATGACGTCATTTGTACGATAACGTCATCGTAAGCTCAGTTAGGGCCTAATAGCCTATTTCTAATAGTTCAAATCAGTTGTTAATTTACCTTGAATGAAAATATTTGCTTCGACTTGACAATATGGAAAATTATAACTTAATTTGGCTAGCAAGAAATATTACATGTGAAGAAGATGCATTAAAGTTTTTACAACAGAATGATGTTATTCCTAAAACCAAACAATGTAATAAAAAACACGAAATGTCGATAACCAAAAGAAGTGACAGTAAATGCTCAATGGAATGGCGGTGCTCAAAACAAACGTGCCGAGAAAAGGTGTCTGTACGCAAGAATACTTGGCTAGAGGATTCAAAACTACCTCTTGAAACTATAATTTCATTAATGTATTGTTGGTCTCAAGAGTATACAACGATCAAATTTTGCGAAAAGGAATTCGGCATCCCCCATGGAACAATCGTGGATTATAACAATTACTTTAGAGAGGTAATTAAGTTTTAAACAATTAACCTAACCTAACTAAACTAACCAACTAACTAACCTAACCTAACCTAACTAACCTAACTAACCTAACCTAACCTAACTAACCTAACCTAACTTAAACTATGCAATATGAGAAAATAAAGAAATATCGTATAAATAATAAAATATTAATTACTATAACTTTCTTATTTTGTATTTCTCCTGCAAAAGAATAATATATTTGGAATCAGCATAAAAAAATGCTTCAGAACAATATATTTATTTTAAAAAATGGTGGTTCCCATAAAATGGAAAAGACCCAAAAGTTAGCCTAGAAAAATGAAATTTCCAAAAAGCATGAAAAAATACTAATTAGCAATATTGGGTTTTTCTCTGGATAATTTATTCTTTTTTTTTTGTGACTAATAAAATAAACAAAACTCAATTACTACCAATTAGTAATTTTTTTTAAAGTTTTGTTTCCAGACAAATTTATTTTTAATTGTACAAATTTGATTGTTTTTGTATATACGAGATATAAACAAAAACACTATACTATACTATACATTATCGATGTATGTATAGCGATTGAATGATTCATTGATGAAAGTTTATTGATGCAGTAAATATTACAATACCTTTAATGAGGAACATGCCACAAATTTGAGAGTATTTATATTTATTTTACCACAATTTAGCCCTTAAGCTTTTGGCTTTACTGGGCTCTCGTATTAATTAAAAGGCAACACATTTTGAAGAGAGTAAACATACTTGAGTGAGTAATACGTAAACTATCTTAAGCTTAAAATATTAATTAGTTTACAAGGTACCAAATATCGAGAACTAATAGTAAAATATGAGAAATTAAACGAGTAACTTAGTATAGTCACTAAATTATAGATGATTTTTATACAAAAATTTATCGCTATTCATTTATTTAAAGATATTTTAATTTAGTTTTAAACGCGGATCACCTGAAGAGCAGGGCCCCCAGCCTTCTTTAGTTAGCATTATAAGGCTAACTAACGAAAATATCACGACCTAACCTAACCAATCGTCAAGGGCGTACAGTTGACCTAACGATTGGTTAGGTTAGGTCGTGATATTTTCGTTAGTTAGCCTTATAAGGCTAACTAGAGAAGGCTGGGGGCCCTGATCTTCAGTGATCCTTAAACGCAATTAGATGAAAAGTAACTTTAATATCGGTTCTTAAATCATTCCATAATTTTCATTCGAACAAAATAGGTAATTTTTGGGATGAAGATGAGCAGTGTGAGGCGTAATTTGACAAGCTCCACCACTCTTAGTCGGATACGAGTGAATAGCTTCATAAGTTACAAAGTCTATATTTATTCCAGTGTAAATTAATAATTTTGTTTATACATTCGTAAATGAATTAAATATTATATAGCAGGTTTTTTAAACTCATGTGTGTGTATATATATATATATATATATATATGTGTGTGTGTGTGTGTGTGTGTGTGTTTGTGTGTATATATGTATGTATATACAGTATACACAAACTCAGAATGGTCCCCTGAGAAACTTATATGTTAAACACAGACCGTGCATGGAACAAGGAACTCTTCTGGGAAAATTAAATCCACTATAGTCCGAATAAGTAATGGTAAATGACAAAGACCATAGTTTTTCTTTTTCATGATGCTAGCCCGACGTGGGCAACGGGTCTCTCGCAAAGAGGTCCCATAAATATAGCTTCCCTCACCAGCTATGTATGTATATATGTATATATGTATATATATATACACACGTGTGTGTGTGTGTGTGTGTGTGTGTGTGAAAAGATGTTTAACTCCTCATAATTCCACTAAAACTATGAATGAATCAATGTATAATATATGTATCCTCCCTAACCTTTGTTTGGGTCCGCTCGAAGATTGCTCATCACACGGAGGTCAGGCTCATGTAATGGTCCTACCTCCGGAGTTGGCTTGTGAACGAAAGAATTAATTTCCTGAGCTCTTTATGTCACAAACACAGCCAGGTACACCCGGTTCATCTGGGATTTCTCCTGAGCCAGGTGTCTAGTCTTCTTTTGAAAACGTCCACATGAACATCAGTTGTATTGCTTTTGTCGTTTGATAACTGGTTAAATAGTGATCTTCTGACGACAAAGCTATTTTCCTTCAGTGTTGAGAATGTTTCTAGCCGTTAGTTTGGGAAGACTGCACATTCTACCCTTCCTATTTTCCAGTGTTATTTGGATGGTTATATAATTCAGTTTGAGTTTGCTTTTTGCCATTAATTTTGTAGCCATACTCAAAACAAAACATTCTTAATTTAGATAAAATAACCTCTTTTTATGGGTGCATTCTAGGGGAATTTTTTTCTTTTAGGTATCAAAGCTTCTTGTGAGATGATAGAATAACTTCTTTTTGTGATAAATAACTTCTTTAGATAGAAGGAATGGTCTTCAAAACTTTTTATCAGTTGAGATAATATAAGATAATATTTATATTTATAGACGGTTACGAGAAGTTTTTGATTTTGTGCTTACATTCTCTTTCTCACGCGGAACATTGTCTGCTTATGTCTCTCGAAATTATTTCTCTTTCCTCTTGGTTGTTTCTTCGGAGCATGTTTTTTTACAAAATTTTCATCGTTTTCTCTTTGAAGGTTAGTAGCCGTGTCTGACTTGATACCTCCGCAATTTGTAGCCTTGGAGTTTACATTAAAAATTTCAAATTTGCTTCTTTATGGTGCATCTATTTTCTTCCTTGCACAGTGGTTGATATTTTAATGATGTTGTGATCTGATATAATACTTCGTGCTATCTATATATATCATTTGTTTGGTTGTTGTTGTTGTTGATGCTTGTGAATACATACTAGGTCCAGTAATTGTTTTTCCTAGAGTTGTTATTTCTCGTGTTAGCATGAATTCATTTTTTTCTTTTTCTTGATTTATGTGCCGCGCAGACTCTACCGTACGACACTTGTAGGGATGTTCACTGAGGACTCAGAAATGCTTGATGGTTCCAATCAGCTCAGATATTGCAGAAAAGCGTCGAGTGCGTAATACATAAAGTTATCTCATCGAATAAAACTACGAGGGCCACTCAATATATTTTGCCCCACCTTTTTTTTTTCTTTTCAAGTTTCCTTGTAAGTTCCAGAAATTTTGTACACAAGTAGGTACATACCTTTTTTACAAGTTTTTACTTTTCCACATAGTATCCAGCCTTTTTTACGGTCTTCCTCCACCTCGAAACAAAGGCCTTTATTCCTTGCTAGTAAAAGTCCGCTCAACAACCTCATCGTCACTGAAACTTCCACGAACAGCATCCTTCATTGGCCCAAACAAATGGAAGTCTGAAGGTGCCAGATCCGGGCTGTATGGAGGGTGGGGTAACACAGTCAAGCGCATTTTTGTGTTGGCCTCTCTTGTTTGCAAACTGTTGTGTGGTCTTGCGTTATCGTGCAAAAGAAGGACGTCTTCCAGTTTTCTCTCCGGTCGAACTCGCTTTATACGTCTCTGGAGTCTCTGTAGGGTAGCAATATATGCGTCTGAGTTGATTTTTGTCCTTTCTTCATAATGTCCACCAGAATCACCCCTTTCATGTCCCAGAAGATGGTGGCCATAACCTTTCCTTCAGAGGGGAGCCATTTTTAACTTTTTCTTGCGTGGGGAGTCTGCGTGATGCCACTCCATGGATTGGCGTTTTGTTTCAGGTTCAAATTGATGTACCCAAGTCTCATCCCCAGTCACAGTTCGTGAAAGGAAGTCATCCCCTTCTGTCTCGTATCGAGCCAACGACTCAGAAGCAATTTCTTTTCTTTGGGCTTTGTGATCTTCAGTCAGTTCGCGAGGAACAAACCGGGAACACACTTTTGAGTATCCCAGTTGCTGAATTATCGTATTCACACTTCCTTCACTAATTCCTTGCTCCAGTGATAGCTCCTTGTATGTGACGCGCCGATTTGATCGAATGATGCTGTTAGCACGTTGCACAGTGTGAGATTTCACAGCCGATGCCGAGCGACTGCTGCGTGGCTCATCATCGAGGCTGGCTCCCCCTCTCTCCGATGATCTCACACGTTTAGACCAGCGTCCAAATGTGCTTCGATCAAAACCAGCATCTCCGTAAACGTTTTGTAGACGTTTGTGAGTATTTCCAACTGCTTCCTTCTCTGCGGTTAAGAACTCGATAACAGCTCTCTGTTTGCGACGTACATCACTGTCAGACGCCATTTTCGAAACTGTGTTAACCACCGATTTTATACAAGGGAGTTTAAAAGCGGTTTTCTACAAGAAGAGGAAGTTCAAACTGGAAAAATCCGGTTATGTGAAGCGCAGAAAGTTCAAACTTATGGCCTAAAAGACATTTCAGCCCCATGGCCTATTATTTAGCAAAGAAAAAAGGGTGGGGAAAAATATTTTGAGTGCCCCTAGTAGATCACCGCTTCTCACCTTTCTTCTTTATGCGAACCGTTCAGGTTTTCATCTCAATCTCAAACTAAATACATCTGCGCTATTTTACCTTCCCTTAATTCTACTGACTATCTCAAATTCATTGACTACCTCACTTCCAAAGTGGAATACATTCTTTTCCGCTCTCCCTTTGCTGAAATCTCCATTTTGGCTTTCCTCCCATTTCACTAACATCCCTGGTGAACTAGCTTACAACTTTTTATCCTAAATGACGTACAGCAGACTGTACAACAACCTACTCGTATCCCCGATCGTCTTGGAGATAGGACCAACATTCTGGATTTATTTCTTACCTCTCATCCTCCTTCTTACTCTGTCAAACCTTTTTCTCCGTGAGGCTCCTCCGACCACAATCTTATATCTGTTTCCTGTCCTATCGCTCCAATTCGGCCTTTGGATCCTCCCAAGGGGAGGCGGCTTTGGCATTTTAGCACCGCGGATTGGGAGGACCTGAGGCAGTACTTCTGTGATTTCCCATGGAATAATCACTACTTCCGTGGCCGAGGCCTTTCCGAGTGTGCTGAGCGCATCACAGAGGTGATTTTCTCCGGCATGGAGCCGTACATTCAATATTATATTTCTACAAATAATGCAAAAAAACCTCGGTTTAACTTTACTTGTTCTAATGCTATCCGCAACAGAGAGGAGGCTTTCAGAAGGTACCGTCGCTATCCAACACCTGATTCTCACTCAGCTTATATCTCTGCCCGGAATCGTGCAAAATCTGTCCTTCGACTCGCCAAAACTTCCCTCATTCGACAAAAATGTGAAAACCTATCCAATTCTAATTCTTCTCGCTCTTTCTCCCATATAGCTAAAAACCTCTTCAACAACTTTACTGCCTCTTCTTTTCCTCCTTATTTCCATTCCGACGGCTCAGTTGCCGTCTCTTCTCCTGACAAAACTGAACTCTTCGCTCAAACTTTTGCTTACAACTCAATTCTGGACGATTCCGGTGCTGTTCCGCCATTTCCTCCCTCTGACCTTATCATGACTGAAATTAGAATGTCTTCTAAAGATGTTTTTTCTGCCCTATCTGGGCTCAACTCTAGGAAGGCGTACGGTCCTGATGGTGTTCCTCCTGTTGTTCTTAAGAACTGTGCTTCTGTGTTGACACCCTGCCTGGGCAACCTCTCGTTTTTGTCTTTCATCTGGTACTTTTCCTTCGTGCCGGAAGTTCGCTTTCATTCAGCCTGTCCAAAAGAAGGGTGACCGCTCTCAACCCTCCAACTATCGTCCAATTCCTTTGGTTTCTTGCCTTTCCAAAGTTTATGAATCTATCCTTAGTAGGAAGATTCTTAAACACCTCTCTTCTCACAATCTTCTTTCAGATCACCAGTATGGGTTCTGCAAGGGACGCTCTACTGGCGATCTTCTTGCATAATGCATATCTCTCTGACTCTTTGTCATCCTCCTTTCGGGATTTCGGTGAAACTTTTGCTATTGCATTAGACATATCGAAAGCTTTTGATGGAGTCTGGCACAAATCTTTAATTTCGAAACTGCCCTCCTTCGGTTTCTATCCTTCTATCTGTGCCTTCATCTCTAATTTCCTTTCTGGCCGATCTCTAGCTGCGATTGTAGATAGCCACTGTCCTTCTCCTAAAGCTATCAACAGTGGTGTTCCTCAGGGTTCTGTTCTGTCACCCACTCTTTTCTTTTTATTCATTTATTTCTGATCTTTATTTAATTCGCACTTCTTGTTCTATTCACTCCTTTGCCGATGATTCTACTCCTCACTTCTCCACCCACTTTACAAAGCGTCCCTCTCAACAGTCACTCCATGATTCGCGTAGTACGGCTATGAAGCACATGACCTCTGATCTTTCTGCTATCTCTGATTGGGGCAGAGAAAACCTATGATACTTTCTTTCAGTGCATCAAAAACTCAGTTCCTCCATGTGTTTACTCGTCACAATCTTCCACACGACTATCCCCTTACCTCTAACAACACACAACTCACTCCTTCCTCTTCTCTTAACATTCTTGACGTTTCCTTTTCTTGTGATCTATCCTGTAAAGATCACATATACTCTCTTTCCAAAACAGCTTCTAAGAGGTTAGTTGTGCTTTAGCGCCTCCGCGGTTTCTTCACCCCTACTCGAATGCTGTCTCTGTATAGGGTCTTGTTCACCCCTGTATGGAGTATGCTTCCCATATGTGGGATGGATCGACCCACATAGCCGTACTTGACCAGGTGGAATCAAAGGCTTTTCGTTTCATCAATTCCCCGCCTCTTAGTGACTGTTTACAATCTCTCTCTCTTCGCCACAATGTTGCCTCACTCTTTACTATCGCTATTATAACGGACATTGCTCTTCTGAACTCTCTAACTGCATGCTTCCTCCTTTAAGGAGATCAAGCAGCCCCAGACTTTCTACCCTTTCTCATTCTTTTTCTGTCCAACTCTCTAACGCAACGGTTAATCGGTATTTTCAATCTTTCAGCTACTCAACCGGTCAATTCTGGAACAATCTTCCTCAATTCATCTTTCTTCCTGTCTCTGACCTCCCATCTTTCAAACGCAGTGTGTGTAGACACTTCAAAAACCCTGGACCTTGATTTTGGCTCTCTTTTTCATCTATGGGGGTGGGAGTGCTTTTGCGGGCATTCGCTCTTGGCCACTCCTTCCTGCATAAAAATGATAGTGTCACTCTTGTTTCACAAGGTTTCACGGAAGTGGCCTTGCGTGAAAACAAACTTAAAAGCAAGAACCAGGCCATTGGTGCCACAGGGGCGGCCTTCCTCGAGGCAAGGTTTGACAACGAGAACAAGGGGAAAGACGTTGCTCGACGCTATATAACTTTGGTGGGCAGAAATACTGTATACAGTTTAAGGGCAACCTATGTTACGGAGGGGTCTTTTTGTTATTCACCTATGGCATAGCAATCCGTCTAATTAAGGGGGAACAAGAAAAGACTATACTTTTAATTGGAAGAGGCTTGTATGAAGGATAATCAATGGGGGAATACAAGTAATGTCAAGACGTATGGTTAACCTTTTGTCCAGAATGACGATTGATAAGTGGCATATGCCAGTGAGTATGGTGGTTTTAGGATTTATGACGACATGAATCTTGAGAAAAAAATATGCAGGGGAAAACAAGTCTAAAATGAATGAGACGGAATTGGTTGAACGAAGTGAAAATTGGTACTCTGAAAAAATACCTTTTAGGGCTGTGAAGTCGTTACGTTGTAAACTTAGACGAGGGAGGGAGAGACCTATGGGATATGTAGTCTGCACGCACTCTGTGTTAGCTACAAGATGCAGAGAATCGGTAAACGTTCAGAGATGTCGTAAAATTTTGTTTTTAATTAGAGTTATACAAAGGGAATGCATAATTGTCATGAACAAACTCATTAGGAGCAGGAAATTTATGACCAATGTGACATGTATATATATATATATATATATATATATATAGAGAGAGAGAGAGAGAGAGAGAGAGAGAGAGAGAGAGAGAGAGAGAACGAGAGGATGCCTCACGGGTAAGCTGCGCGTCTGTCGTTAAATAGTAAAGGTTTTTGACTGTTTCCGCGGAAAATTTAGATATTATGTTCATGAACACACAGTGATCCCGCGTATATACTTAGCATGTTATAGTAGGTAATAGTATCATGATAATTAATGTGAAAGGATGGTTGTGCATGGAGCTGGTTATCCTGAACGTGATTTGAAGGAACAAGAAGTGGGCACTCCTACCAGCATCTCCTTCCCCTTCTCCTCCTCCCGCCCCACCCCGTCCGTCTACACTGCGAATCTTCCGTTTAATAGTAAAGGTTTTTGACGGTGACCGCTGGAAATGTATGTTTCATTACGTTATAATCGTACAGTGACTCCGCGTACATACTTTTATGTGTCATAGTTAATAATAGTTACATAATTAATGTGAAAAAATGCCTGAGCATCGAACTAGTGGTATCTCAGTATCTGGACCATTATTTGAAGGGACAAGAAGTGGGACCCCTATCGGCGTTCCCTCCATCTTCACCCCAACCAACCCCACCATCTATCCCCACTGCAAGCCTGCTCCTCCATCGATACAGGTTCAATGGGATCGTCTGCAAAATCGTGTTCGGGTAGAAAATCCTTTGTTATGTTTTATATTTGACAAAGTAGATCATATTAGGTCAGACCTTCTCGTATCTGTTTGTCATGATTTCTATGATTCAAGAAATAGAACATGCGAGGGGACAGTTAAACACCTGTTCAGTGCTACCCTCCCAACTCGTAGAGGTAATTCTAGAAACGAGAATATCCTAAAAGACATTATAAATAAGTGTCGACCCTCCGGATAATGAGAACAATATTACCTTCTACGTTACTAATTTCCATAGAATACCGGTAATCTCTATGGGTGATGTAGACGTTTCGGTGCTCCTCAAACAGTACAATAGGTACAAACGTCGTTAGTTGAAATGAAACACCAACACGTGGTGTCAAATCAGAAAAATGCAATTTCGCTAGAACAATTCCGGTCAGAGTTAGATGCGTTGAAAGAGACGCTCCTCCCAAGCCCAGTTACTCGGAAGTTGTTCAGCAAGTCAGAACCCCAAGAAGCGCGTCGGGCAGCGAGGGAAACGAAATCCCCTCCCCAACTCCCCCTCCTGAATGTGGGGTAGAAACGCAGCATGCAGGGATGCGGTCAACCTCCTTCCCGTTCAGGAAAGGACTCCTGCTCCGATTTCACAATGCCAAGAGACGAGGCACTACTGCCATCTTCCTTACCTTCTACTGAAGGTGAGAGGCGTTCGATTACTCAAACGCCTCGCTCGTCGTCCAGTTCCCTCCCCTCCCACCGAAGAAGGAGAGGCACGCGCGTCCGTCAGGATATAAACACCACAGAGTAGGGGAGGGACCTCCTATCCCCCCAAGGTCGTGCCACCCATCCCCCAGGCAGACGAACCCTGCCTTAGGAAGATTGAGGGAAGAGGACGGGTGGGTCACAGTTAACAGGCGCTCTCCACGGAGGGTTCCTCAACCTGTCAGCGCGGTAAGGCCACCGGTGAGGAATCTCGCCCTCTTTGTGTCGCGAATTCAGCTCTCGAACGAGGGAAGTGATATTCGATACATGATGGAAGAGGTCTGTCGTGAACACAATATATTGTTAGTTAATAAACTAAACACAAAATCTCCGTATTATAACTCATTTAAACTAATAATTAAAGGTGTAAATTCGCATTTCAACCCGTACAATATGAGTCAGTGGCCAGACGGTATTATTGTTAAGGAGTTTATTCACTTTTTCAGGAGATTTGATAACAGGCAAAATAATAATAATAATAATAATAATAATAATAATAATAATAGGGGCCCTAACGGTAATGCCTGAAATTTATACCGTGTATAATAATAATCAGATTAATAAGTTTTCTCAGTCATGGCGGATAACTTGTTGAAAATAGTCTCATATAACGTAAGGTCAGTGAGGAATTCAATTGTAGATGTTCATAAAATCTGACAGTGCAGATTTGATACTCCTGCAAGAGCACTGGCTACCAAAGCAAGAGCTAAAATTCCTCTCTACCATCCATGATGACTTTATGTACCATGCGTCATCAGTAGTAGACTTGTCAGATGAATTAATGTACAGTAGGGCTTTTGGTGGTGTTGCTTTTTTAATAAGGAAAAATTTGTCAAAACATATAAAAATTTTAATAAGCGATAATGTAAGGGTGTTAGGCATTGAATTACAAGTGAACAATGATTGCATATTAATTGTAAACTGCTATTTACCATATAACAGCGGCAGTAATCTAGATGAATACATTGATTTGCTGTATAAAATTAAGTCATTATCAAATAACCCCAAATATTCTCACTGTATAATAATGGGGGACTTTAACGCGCATGTGAACTCGGAATTCTTTGTAGAATTGGGTAACATGTGCGAGTCGGCCAAATTAAATATAAGTGATGTAGATGTATTAGGGGTAACCAGTGGTAATTTTACATACGTTAGTGACATGAGTGGTACCACCAGGTGGGTTAATCATTGTCTCACTAGTAATAATCTAAAGGATCGAATTATTAGAGTTCATATTCTGCATGATTTACTTCTTTCTGATCATAGACCATTAGAACTATTAATTAATTTTACCAATTTATGCGCAACACGACATAACAAGAACTCAATAGGTAAGAATAATCGCGTCGATTGGTCTAATGTTAATGTGCAACAAAGAATAGAAAATTAAGACAGAACAGGTCACCTTTTTAATAATTTATAAATTTTGCATCTTGCCTGTAATAATCTTTGCTCAAATGATTATCACTGTAAACTCATAGATAGGTATTATAGTAAAATAGTATCCCTGTTAAGAGAAGCAGGAAGCCCCCTGATTAAATCTTACAACTATCATACTAAGATTATTCCTGGATGGAATGATTTTATTGTCCCCCCTGAAGAGGAAATCGAAAGACGCCTACGATTTGTGGTGCTTTCATGGTAGACCCAGATTAGGACCAGTATACATGAATATGTGTAGAAGTAGAGGTCAGTATAAGGCGGCCATAAGGCGATGTAAACAGGAAGAAGAGTCTATTCGAGCATGAAAAGCCTGTGAAGCTCGCATAAACAACGACAATAACAAATTTTGGAAATTTGTTAAGAATCAAACGGGGTCAAAAGTATCCTCCCTCCGACAATCGATGGGGTGTCGGGGGAGGATGAAATTGCAAAGGTGTGGAAAAACCACTACTCTAACATTCTTAACAGTGTGAGTAGGGATAATCTTAAGATAAATTGCAGCGAAACGCCTGTGGGAGGGACAAAGGAAAATACTTTGATATCAGTTCCTGATGTAAAGAGGTTAATTAAAGAGTTAAAGACTGGTTCTGCGTCAGGGGTGGATGACCTATCGAATGAACAATGTCTGCATATATCATTGCTCTTATCAGCCATGCTTGGTCATAGCCATATCGCTGCAGAGTTCATGAGGGTATATATCTTGGCCCTGGTCAAAAATAAGTATGGAGACATTCTGTCCAGCAATAATTACAGGCCTATTGCTGTCGCGTCTTGCTTCTCGAAACTACTAGAAAATCTCTTGTTACTCCGATTAAATGATTACCTATGGACATCTCCTAATCAGTTTGGTTTTAAAATGTCCCACTCAACTGACCTGTGTATTTATGTACTTAAAGAAACAATATCTAAAACATTGACAGTAATTCAACTATTTATAGCTGTTTCCTAGATATAAGTAAGGCATATGATAGAGTGAACCACAATATATTATTTCAAAAACTAGAAGACAGGAAGGTTCCCATGTACATATTAAAGTTATTGAAATTTTGGTATTCCCACCAATCTTTTACCGTTAGGTGGGGAAATGTACTATCCGAATGTTTTGGCTCTTCTTGCAGGGTGAGACAATGCTCCTTGCTCTCCCCTATGCTGTTTAATGTTTATATTGACGGATTAATTGCTTCACTTAATGAGGTAACAGTGGGATGTTGTATAGATAACACAAGGATAAATAACTTAGTTTATGCCGATGATATGGTGTTAATAAGTCCCTCTGATAAAGGTCTGAATCGGCTACTAAAAGTCTGCGAAGTGTATTCGCAAAAACATCATATTTTTTTTAATGTTACAAAAACTAAGGTTATGCAATTTCATCCTGAAAGCTATAATCAGCCAGCTGACACTAGGTTTAAAATGAGAGGTAAAGGAAATGAGGAAGTACAAGATTTTAAGTATTTGGGTCAAACTATTACCAGCTCCTTCAGTAATGACTCGGATATAAGAAAACAATCTCGAAGCCTTTGTGCTAAAGCGTATATGACTATAAGGAACTTTCGGTTCTGCACAAGTGAAGCTAAAGACACTCTCTTTCGTACTTTCTGCAGTAATATATACGGACAGCAACTCTGAGTGAATTATAAAAAAGGTTCTGGCAGAACTCTAAATTTCCTGTACAACAGGTCTTTTAGATTCTTACATAAATTACCCCCGAGATGCTCAGCTTTGCAAATGTTTGCTACCCGCAATGTCCCGAGCTTCTCGGAGGTAACAAGACGTGCTCAATACAGTCTAATGCAAAGAATTAAAAATTTAACCAACCTGATTATCCAAGCTATCCATGACTCCTGCCGTTTATCCTCTAAGCTATGGACTTCTTGGTACGAAAACGTCTGTCTGTAGCTTCACTTAACTTGGACATTACTGTATTATTTCTAATCAATTTTGTATATACTTTTACCCTTAGTATGTGAACTGTCATTGTATTAATAATATTTGTCATATGGACTTTAGTCTGCCAATAAACATTTCATTTTCATTTTCATCATATATATATATATTATATATATATATATATATATACATACACACACTTCTTCCTATCCTTCGGTATTTATAAATAGGAAATTAAAGTCTCGTCAAAGTATATACTGATACATCTCAAGAAAACTTTTATTTATTTATAATTTAGCATTGTAGGTCTATGCAAGAGGATAAAGCAAATTTAATGATTATTTCCTTAGTTGTCGCTGATTGACCAGGACCTATACCCATCGGATCGACAAGACCGTATCATCGACACTAAAAAATAACCTAACCTATGCTAACCCAGTCTAACTTAATCTAACCCACAATATACTTGTCGATAGAATGTCAAGTTGGTCAGATGTTGTAATCCTGCAAAAACATGAAAAAACATGAAAAACATGCTGATCGGAAGATTATGAGAGCGAGTAATTTCTGACAACCTATGGTGGGTCGTGGTTTGGATTCCACGTTAAGCTGTAGGTGTAAAGCGGAGCAATAAGCTTGGTCTTCATCAGAATGAACAATTCGGGTGGAAGCAAAACCAATGCTAACCGAAGTTACATATAGCACCTTAGAGCCTATTTCCCATTCTCAAACGCTTGAGTTTGTGACTGAAAACATTCAATTCCTTTAAAAAAGAGACAAAGAGATCACCCCTGGAAGTGAGGTACAGTACCACGTCAAACATCTTTCATGACAAGGTTGGCACTTGGGAGTACACAGACCCTGGCCAAATTATTAGAACCACCAGTCAAAAGTTAGTTTTTAATTTTAGAGCAATTAATTATTTCTTAAGAAATGAGTCAGTAAACATAAGACAAGTTTCTTTTGAGAACCTTTATCTACTAATATAATTACACCCAATTTCAGTATTTTGTTAAGTATTGAAACTGGAGCATGGTAAAGTCATATCTTGCTCTGAATCAGATCCTGTTGCTTCACTGGTGGTAACTCCCCAGCTATAAACCCTCATACAAAGTTTATGGGAAATGATATAAAGGAAATTAATAAAAGAGAAAAACTAAAGCAGAACTAAAATCGAACCTAATTCAAGTTTTGCATCATGATGAGAAACTCCGACATCAGTACATGAATGTATTGAATATATGCTTAATGTAATGAAGGTCAAACAATAAAGTAGAGAAAATGGAGTATAAATATTAAATAAAATTTTATAAGAACATTTTCTTTTATTTAAACTGGTTCATTTCTTTAAAAAAAAAGCTTTAAAATTAAAAAATAAGTTTTGACTGGTGATTCTAAGAATTTGGCTAGGGTCTGTATATAGAATAGAGTAGAATAGAATAACCTTTATTAATAATAATAAAATAAATAAATTTTTTCAATTTACAATGACATGAATAATTGTGAAGCTTGACTATTTATTTTATTTAATTTGGCCCTTATTAAGCTTTAGGCTTTACTGGGCTCTTATTAAAAATAAGCATCTAATCGTTATAAATTAATAATAATAGTAGTATAGCCGCAAAAGGGGAGAGTGCAGGAATGTTGCAGGTTATCATGTAATGTTGCAAAGGGGGGTGGGGGTTGTTGCAAAGGGGGGAGGGGTGGGGTGTTGCAAAGGGGGATGTTGCAAAGGGGGTGGGGGGAAAACTTGGAGGCGGCGTTATCCCCCAAGAGAAAGGAGGAGGAGGAGAGAAAGGAGGAGAGGTGTTCACCTGGCAGGAGCCAAGTGCACATTAAGACTTCCAGCCGGGCTGGCGTTGTTTTATAGGCTCCTAATCAGCCAGTTGGCGTAAATGGCTTGAGTTGCCAGATACCGCGATACCATTGTATACATTATTATAGACTCCTAATCAGCCAGTTGGCTGGTTGTCAGATACTTTTTTATTATTGCATACATTATTATTATATACGCCTAATCAGCCAGTTGGCTGAGTTGCCAGATAGCGCCATGTATTCCATTGTATACACTATTATAGACTCCTAATCAGCCAGTTGGCTGGTTGTCAGATACCTCTTTTAGCAGTATTATTGCATACATTATTATTATATACGCCTAATCAGCCAGTTGGCTGAGTTGCCAGATAGCGCCATGTATTCCGAAGACAGAGTTGCCAGATACCATTGTATACACTATTATAGACTCCTAATCAGCCAGTTGGCTTAGAAGGCTTAAATATTGCCAGATACCATTGTATACACTATTATAGACTCCTAATCAGCCAGTTGGCTTAGAAGGCTTAAATATTGCCAGATACCTGTTGTATACAGAATACCGGTAGTAGAAGGCATAACAATAAACAACATTGCATCATTCTTTTTATTATAAATATATAGAAAATAAATATACATTTGAGGAATATGCGTATAACAGAAATATATACACACAATTATGGATATATATATATATAAAATAAAATATACATTTCATATACATTTGAGGAATATGCGTATAACAGAAATATATACACATAATTATATATATAAATAAATATACATTTCATATACATTTCATATACATTTCAATATGTACATAACAGAAATATACACACACACACAAATATGGTGATATAAAATAAAATATACATTTCATATACACTTCAATATGTACATAACAGTACAGGAGAAATATCAAGCAATATATATATATATATATATATATAAACACAAATCAATAGAAATATGCGTATAATCAAAATATATATACAATTCATTTTTTTTCAAAATACTAAAATCGGTCTTAATCGAGTTTACAATTACATCATTATTGCTCTGCATTACGCAGTCTATGCGGCTTAATAATATTTCACCGCTTAAAGTATAGGGAAACCTGTATTCGATATGAATGGCTTTCATATCGTTCAGTACTATTTTTGTCCCCACTTTACAACCGGTTGGCAAGTCATCTTTAAATACGTCTAGAATACAATCAAAAGCACGCACAAAGAGTTCATCGTTAGCTACATTATTAAACGCAAGTTTATAAGAATGCTTTTCCAATCGAGGGTTTATTTCTACCGACTCGAGCTTTTCAATCGTGAACTCTTCACTCAACATAACGGCAATTGAAATAATCTTCTAAATCGTTACGGCAACTGCGCGTTATATAAAGAAATAGTTCTTCAGGGTGAACGGTGTAGGTGAGCTCAGCCTTGTACCGATCAATTGCTTTGTACCAAAGTTCATGGTATTTCAAAGAGTCTAAACTTTTTAAATAAACATCCAGCACTAGACCATTCTCACCAGTCCTACACTCGGTAAACCCATCGAGCAGAGCAGTGTATGCGTATTCAAGAACTGTATCAAAATAAAGCATATCCGTAACACGCGCGTCTAATATAGGTTTCAGTTTACGGAATCCGACGATTTCAAACATTCTGTCGAGGATGAAACGGTTTCGCGTAGGAATAAGAGCGTTATTATCAGAAGCATTCTTCCACATAAGCCTTATATCAATGCACGGCCGATCGTTATTTATACACAACGTACATACAACGGCGTATGAGGGCGCGTCACTAATCTGCTCTCTTCTTGTACCTACGTTAGCAGGTATTTTATAACGATCTTCACACCACTTATCAACTATCACAAAGATTCTATTCATCTCCTCGATACTTAAATAAACCCGTTTGTTTGTCGGTCTACATTCCGTTTCCAGTACATAGCTAATGGTACCGGAATTACGCCTGAACACGCGCAACGATTTCGTCACGGACACATCGTACGAGGCGTTGAGAATGCTGCTCAAAGGAAGTTCCATCGTATTCGAGGAGCGCACGTCTACTCGGTTCAAGCTCTGAGATAACTATGAGCCGTGTGAGGCACAGGCAGGAACGGTTCGACGGGCGGCTGACTCGATGATACGTGAATGGGCATGTTCGTACGACTCGAATTGTTGCACATATTTGTTTTTCCGTTTCGTCACTACCAGCCTACGCACTTTGGATAAGAACTAGGCGCTAATCATCTCCACACTCCGGCGCACTATTTGAGAGGAACATATGCTCATATTTTTCCTTTCTACCCATCAAACGATACTCGTCTCTAAAATCTGTTAAAAACTCACGCATGGCACTAGCCACAACCTCACTATGAACCTCATCATGATATACGTTAATATAGTGATAAAAACACCTAAGATTGTCCATGATCACGAGATTCACATTTTCAGACGTAGGGTATGAGTAATCGACATGGTGTAGCATGACGTAATACCGCTTGTCACACCACCCATCCACAAGGCTCATTATCCATACCTGCTGCTTCTCTTCTGCACGCGTTGTTTCTTTTACTTCACGGTGTATGTGAGACTTTATAAAGTTTAGCCCTGCAGCATACTTCAGCACATCGTCTGTGCAACGAAAGCCTTCAACAGTCTCACCAGAACATCCGTAGAGTATTTGTACATCTTGGAACTTCGCACAATCCAATGTGGCTTTAAAAGAGGCATAGGAGGGGGGAATAGGAAGTTTTTCGGTATCCACCACATCCTCACACTTTACTGAATACCATTTCATAAACGTTGTGCAAGCAATATTAAAGGTAGCCATTTCAATATACGTCTGATCTGAATACACGTCTGATCTCTCGGGCTTACTGCGGTCGACTGACCACGCAGGGACTCCCAGATAGTAGCATGACTCACGCAGTGGGCGGAGCTTAGAACTTTCACCTACACACACACACACACACACACACACACACACACACACACACAAAGGAGAAAGTGAAACGCTATTTGATTTATTGAGATATTCATATATTTACAAATACGATTCGAGATATTCAAGTTATATATATATATATATATTTACAAATAGATACGATTATATACAAGACGTGTGAGTTAGAAGCATCATTGGTATCCAAAGGGTACGGTATCATAGGTGCCAGGTAACTGGTAACGTTTCCTATAGGTGTTACGGCACACCATCGTACCCCTAAGTTCCTTCACGCCTCCCAGCTTCTGCGCCCGAAAATTGTGGGTGCCTACAATTAGTTGGTGAGGTTCCAAACATACTAGATCCTTCAACGACTCAAAGTTAACAACCTCCCGATTCGCATGGTTGAGCGTAATACCCTTTGCCTTCACGATATATTTCATTTCATCCCCTACCCTGACCCGTACCCCATAAGTCTTAGGTCCTGTTGAGATAAAAGAGTCGGCGTATGCCGTCCCCATACTCATCCTTGATCTCATCAGTGAGCTCGCCGAGGAACTCCCCAATAGCGGGCATGTAATCACCCTCCCTCTCTGTGAATATCACGCTATCTGTATCGGCATACAATACTCTCCGCCCAAGAGAATGCAATAGACCCCAAAGTTTTATACGGGCGTAGGCTGTTGTGAAGCTCGCCACAGTATGTTGTAACCCCTGAGGTATCTGTGGCAAATTCAGTGTTGTTGTACTTTTACGTAAGTATTACCTACATTCACGATCTCCATGACCTCTTATCGGGGCATTGGCATAATCCCAGACATCGCTATAACTTTGTGCCAAATGAATGTTCCCTCTGCCGGTATTCTGCGCAAATTTTCCCCATAGACTGTTTAGACACAATTTTGCACTAAAGCGCTTGCCAGGATTCTTTACAATTTGGACACGATCAAGTTGTATACCTTCGCGGTCGCGGTAACGTTGAATATAGGCAGACTTTTCATCTTCGGTATCAACTCCTCGCGGATACCTGATGCTCAACCTTATCCTTCAAAAAGGCGTTTATATATGGTGTGAAAAGGTTGGGAGCTTCTGAAACCTCCAACCTCGTGTATCTTCAGTATTCTATAAACCATGGCGTACGGCTAGGGCCAACTCAGGACTGTATATACGCCTCTGATCTTACGCTGGTGGGGTATATGGTTACATTCGCCGTTATCCTCTTCCGCGCACTTCACGCACAGGGGAAACATGAGCTTTGTCGTCGATAAAACGACAGGTAAGATCGGCATCCATAAATTGCGTGGGGGGAGTACGTCTACGAAAGAGAGCCCAAAGTAATGATCATTCAAATTTTTGAAAATTCATTGATGGATGGTAGGCTAGGCCCCACAGTTTCCAGGAGCGCCCACGGGGTACGGATTGCTCTTCATCACGTATGGGTATAAAGAACAGAAATCGTAGTAATGGAGCTTCACACCCTCCGTAGGTGGGAAGTATAGTCTGAAAGGATTTGTACGTCCTCCAAACAAGCTATCACCACATTTGAGAGATCCAGCACCATTGAACGCTTGATCGTTTTATTTCCTCACGGTACATCGTCTGTCTCCATCCGTGCATCATATTCATGCTCCCACAAGACTTTGTGAGTGAACTGTGATCCTATAAGTTGATCGCGGGTGCGGGTCGATGCAAGACAGTCGGCAGGAGACCTACCGTTGATATCTCGGTGACTCCGCACTAGGACGGGGGCATCCATGCCACCAGCAACCGTTAAAGGAGTACACAGTCTTCACACCAGTGACACGTTTTCACTTAACCCATCAACCAAAAAACACGTCCATTAATCTTAATGGTACTTCACCCGTGTTGCGGGCGTGCTTTATGTATACACCTGTTTGTTGCTGCAGGTGTATGAGCCAGTAAATAGCCTTGTGTCCGTAACTGCGGGGGTTGTTTCGGTGAATAATGGCTAAGGTGTCTTAGGCATGAAGTTATTCTTGAACACCGTAAACATAATGATGCGATGGTGGTTGCGACTTGCAGTGGATCGCATTTGAAACGGGCTATGTACATACTTCTAAAGGCCTGGAAACATACTCTAAGCACGCGCACATCATTCACGCAATAACGCTCACATTCATCAGCTATATTATAAGGGTTAATTTCATTAAAACTGTCGTAGTATCGATCAAAGTCTTCACGTTCATCCATGCAGTCAAATAATGTTTGGGGGGTGGTGGGCTACGTAGTTTTAAAGTCTCGCTGGTGAGGAAAGTGTATGGGAAGTATCCTTGGAAACTTCAGCTGCTACTCCCATCACCTGGGTAGCTTTGCTAATTTCAAGGTGTGAATAATAAAGTATCTTTAAATTGTACATTGCCTCTTATCTGCATCTGTATTAATTTGTTGCCTCTTTCAATGGATCACCTGTAATATCTCAGAGGATTCGTGTTCAAGCACTCCTTATAAAGGAACTGCGTGTCAAACTTTGCCCCGTTATGGGCGAGAATATACACAGTCATTTTTTTGAACTTGTCGGCTAACTTGACAATATAGGACACAAAAGTTTCACAGGACTATCGCACATTCGTTTAAAAACGTTTGTCCGTTTACCGCATTTGGGGCACTCGTCACATTCGATACCCATACACTCCATCACAGATGGTCTGGCTCACAAGTAAATGTGGAATTACCTCTTTGGTTTCAGCGTTTCGTATATATTTCTATATCGTAGTACACAGTATACAAGGGTTATTTTTAGGCTTAGCATCTTTCATATAGCACATGCTTTACTCCATCCGCCTTATATTCCTCCTGGCATGTAGGACAGTGAATTACGTCGCACTTGTGCTTAAATTTCCCCAATTATCCATTGTGAAACATACCACATTCACAGATTCTCATTTTCCTGCACGTACCAATTGATTTATGGAGATCAAAGCAGCTATTATTGAAAAATGTGCGTCTACACACATCACAGTCTCTCTTCGCAACTACACGGCTTTCACATTTGGTGCTTTTACACTGCTCACATACATGTGACATTCTTTACAATGTCTCACTAATCATCCGCAAACTCGAGGCACCCCTTACACAAATCATGATGTCTCCCATATTTTCGACTTTTGTCATAACTCGCGTAAAGCCCCCTTATATTACGGATGGGGAGATACGTTGTCCCTGACAATCCTAAAATAAGTAGGGTCTTGTACGATCTCTCACACAACTTTTAAAAACATACACAGTCGGCGGGTGTCATCCAAACCAATACAACTATGCGCACATTCATTTCCTGTTCTACCTTTCTCAGCTCTTCAGGACCCATATTACAGTCAAATTCAAGTTCACAGTCTACAGCTAGTTTACGGGCACGCTCAACGATCGTAGGCAGCCAAATTTTTTGAGTCCGTGTATTTTGTACAGTAAACATACGTGCTAAGAGTACTGCTATAAAGCCACAACCACGATCGACGTTATATGCCTTCGGTAAATAGTTGGAGAATTGAAGTTAAGAGTGTACGGTATGCACTATGACCCGCAACACGGAATACACGGTCAATTTTACCGTGAAGTTGTCCATATTGAAGGCTATACTACTTTGGACGCGCTTGCATTATACGCCCTAATATATATTCTACATCTTCGCAGCCAAACGTCTGAACGGTACTATCACCCAATAATCGTCTACATCACCGTCATCTGACCCGAACCCAAAGGACAGACTCGTCCTGACCTCACGCTCGTCGCGATTCTGAAGAGCAAACTCTATAATATGCGCACTACCCTGCGTATCCCGCGCTCAATTCCATTGCTATACAGGGCTCTAGGGTCGACCCTGACTCTATACCGATTTCTAGTCAAGGCGGGGTGGGGGCTGCGGATCGCACTAACTCGAACGTAATAACATCCTCAACAGAACGGGGGCGGAATTAGGGGGTATATTAGGTGCTGCTGCTGATGGGGGCCCTGTTGCGTAGGAGGGTTGGGGATCTATTATTGTAGACTTAACAGAACGGGGGGCAGAATAAGGGGGTATATAGGGTGCTGCTGCTGGGGAGGTTGTTGCGTAAGAGGTTGAGGGTTGGGGGTCTGCTGCAACAGGTACGTATTTCGTCGCTTTATACCTGATGTGGGGTTCTCATACCTCCGCTTTGGACGTGCAACCTGTATCGCTGGTGAGGGTTCAGGGGAAGAGATCATAACTACACTGTCGTCGAGGTCATCCGTAATGATAGGGTGCTCTACCTCATCGTCGGTTCGTGGGAGAAGAAATATAAGGATCAGCACTCAAAATTTGTAATATTTTGTAAATGACCCACTTAGGAGTGTGACGTGTTAGAAATGGACTCTGTAGAAAAATTCAGATTCACGAGCCCATCCACATGTATTATATCTGGACCTACAGGATGTGGTAAAACTGTGTTATGCTTAAAATCATTAAAGAAAAGGGCGAGATGTTCTCGAAATTTGTGCATAAAGTATATGGTGCTATTCGACGTATCAATCAGTGTTCAACGAGTACCAAGATGATATTTTGTTCCACAAAGGTGTATATGACGTTAATTCGCTAAAGGGAACTGAACATACAATCATTGTAATTGACGATCTCATGTTGGAGATGGATAAAACGTTTGCCGAGACATTTACAGTATACTCCCACCATCTTAACATAAGCGTGTTCTTCATCAATCAGAATCTATTTTTCAAAAATAGATACATGCGCGATGTATCACAAATTGGGGTATTAGCCAATCAAATGTTCCCGAATCAGCGTAAGGAGTTTTTGGAAGTTTATAAAGAAGCTACAAGCACGCGTTACGGATATTTGCTTTGCGACCTTCATCCGCGAAACACGTTTAGAGTGCTTCTGCGAACGAATATATTTCCAAACGAGCCTGAAACGGTGTATATTCCAGAATGACAAAGAGACTAAAGAAATACCATGAATTAATAAAAATCTATCATCGACTGCCCCGGGCAATGCAGCAGATGTTTATTAAAAATATCGACGCCGACTTTTTAAAATGCATCTGTGAAATCTGTCTTAACGTTATAAATTGCAATGTATCAATGAAAACCCATCAGAAGGCTCGCCTACGCCGCTACAAGAACATAATACGTACACTCGCTCGTAAAAGTCAAACTGTAGCGAAGAAAAAACGAGTTATTGTGCAAACAGGAGGGTCATTTCTCCCCATCTTATTTTCAGTTTTGGGCCCTTTACTGACTAGATTAATATAATGAAGAAAGTGGTAGTGATTCCCCACGAGGTGTACGCTTCACTGCAAAGAGACACGGATCTAGATCCCCGTAAAAGCAGACTTAAAAGAATGGAAAGCGAATTGTTAGCCCTATTAAACAGTGAAAAAACACCTGATGAGAAAAGAATCTTATACCAAGAAGCTCTGCAGAAATTTCTTCACGAGTACGAAAATTATAAGAGCCCTACGGAGATTCCTGTGGTTATTAGGCACAGCACGGGGGACGATGGCGACATAGGACCTGTACCCGACGATACAGCTGATCAACCAAAAAGATTAGCCACACAACATATCGAACATGTATTAAAAAATACCCTCCCACTTACATTGAGGAGTAAAGGCTTAAGTCTTTATAATCTATTGAATGAGGATCCCGCCATACAATGGACCGATACAGGGGAGATCATTGTGGAAGGATCAAAGGTACAGGGATCGAATATCGTAGACATTGTCCATGATCTGGTGAGAAAGTGGGATAGGCCATCACCATCAGGATGGAAGCATATTAAAGCAAGACTACAACAAATAAATGTCCCTAAAACGTTGATAGGAAATCTGAACAGGTTAAAAGACTTGGAACACGCAACGTCTGTGACAATTGAAGACGCCGTCACCCCCTGCGGTAACACCTTTGAAGAGGAGAAGAAGAGGTTAAACCAACCCTACCCACCTGCCTCTAAAATACGCAAATGGCTAACGTATTAACTAAACGTTATTATGACATTTCTACCCCATCCTCTTACGGCGGCGTAGATAGACTGCACGTTTACGGAGTAGGAAAAAAAGATGTTGAAAGATTTTTGAGGGAGCAGGACGCTTATACGCTTCATAAGCCTGTGAGAAAAAGGTTTAAAACAGCCAAGACAACGGCTTCCTCGATTGATTCTATTTGGCAAGCAGATTTAACAGACATGCAAAGATATTCTGTGTATAACGATGGTTACCGCTACATTCTATTCATAATAGACGTATTCTCTAGATATCTGTGGCTAGTTCCTCTGAAAAATAAATCACCTGAAACAGTTGCTAAAGCCACCAAAACGCTAATGTTAAAAGAAAACAGGGTTCCTGGCTATTTTTGTACGGATATGGGGAAGGAGTTTATAGGCCGTGCTTTTCAGAATATGTTGACAGAGTTTAATATCAGCTATTACACAACCAATTCTATACATAAGGCTTCTTTAGCTGAAAGAGTTCAGCGCACCATAAAGGAACGCATGCACCGTTATTTTACACATAAAAACACATACAGATTTCTAGACATTCTGGAACCATTGGCATCATCCTACAACCGCTCACACCATCGCACGATTGGGGCAACACCTAACGAAGTTTTAGAAAGAGGTACGCTCCCGAGAAGAGATGGACCACCACCACCACCACCACCACCACACTCTGTGCGCTTCAAAATCAATGATTATGTAAGGCTGTCGCGTTCGGGGAATAAATTCGCAAAGGGTTTTGAGCAAGGATGGACACGCGAGATTTTTAAAGTTAGGGCTGTGAGACCTAAAGGTGTGATAATGATGTATTACATTGAAGATTTGAATGGGGAAGAAATCTCAGGAGGCTTTTACCGCGAGGAATTGCAGAAAGTTGCGTTTAATTTAGAAAAAAATGTGTTTAAAATTGAGAAAATTTTAGGAAGCAAAGGTTCAGGAAGGAGAAAAATGTACCTGGTGAAATGGCTAGGGTACCCAGAAAGCTTCAACACCTATATAAAAGCTGATGCAATAATGAAGCTTAAATAGTATGCAACATGGCTCCTAACCATTTCTACGTCACACTCCCGTCCTCCTCGTCCCTGTCTGTACACCCTAACAACACGCTAGCCAACTTTGTAACAGAACTCCATGGGCACATTGAATTGGGTCGTGATTCGTATGAGGTGGGGATATGCGAAATTCAGCTGGACACCGTCTTTTTAAATATTGAACATGAAGAAACCGTTTTTACGATTCTTAGAGACATTGACGAGTGTGAAAAAGCTGGGGTAGCTATGGATGAAACTATGCGCATCGCTTGGACTAAGATTGCACGGTATTACAGTACAGAAGTAAGACTAGGGCCGGGTCAATATGGTTCGGCCGAGGATGTTGTGAGAGGCTTAAACGTAAGTTTAAGAAACTCAAACCTTACGAATGATTTAGTATATGAAATCGTAAACAACCCTGCACATACACTAATCCTAAAATCAAAGACTAACAGATGTCTTAAAGAACATAGAAAGTTCAAAATTCTAACCAACGGCCGATATAGCGCAGCCTTCCAAAGAGACACATTTCACGAGACACAGTATAACTTGTCCAGATTAATGTATCAATTGAAGATGGAGAAATTGGCTGAAAGGTCCCCAGACATGTGCTATATTTACAGTAATATAGTGGAGCACCAGTTTGTTGGGGATACCCAGGCACGCCTGCTGCGCATTGCTCACATCCCCAACCATAGAGGAAGGAGTTTGAGTATTACATATGACAGACCCCATTATGTGAATGTCGCAACTAATTTAATAACCAATATCACAATATATATAAGAACGATTGAGGGCGAAAACTTCCCATTCGGTAACGGGAGCTTAACAGTGAAGCTACACTTTCGACGCACTGAGTTATAATGGATAGAAAGCCTTTCACCGTCTATCGAGGGATGCGATACCAGCGCGGTAGTGGACTTGGATCCATTTTTTCATCCATACTACGTACGGCTGTTCCTTTGCTGAAGAGGGGTGCCAGATACCTTGGAAGGAAAGCGCTACAATCAGGCCTTAACACTGCAGAAGACATATTGGCCGGGGCTAAACCTAAAGAAGCCCTAAAAAAACATTTAAAGCGTACACGGAACGAAATCATCAAAGATGCAAAGAGAAAAATGCGTGGTGGCGGGAAGAAGGAGGGCTCCCCGGAAGAAGAAGGGTCACGTGGTATTAAACGTAAAAGGCTATCAAAAAAGAAATGCTGTAAGCGAATGAAACCTATGGTTGACCACTTTTTTGACTGATATAAGCTAAGGATATTGATCTCATGAATCATAGTTTGTTTACCACTTGTCGAGAGAGGAGTCACTATTTCGCCATGGCACGCTTCATCCACCCATGTAGTTCACAATGCTGTAAGTCGGAGCTGTCCTTTTTTGAGCTCCCGCCAACCCAAGTTTCTATTGAGCACAGTGACTTTATTACAATTAACCCTTTAAACACAATTAGTTCCCCGAGTGCACCTATAGAATTCGTGATACCCAGCTCAGGTCCTTACTTTTTTGATCCAAGCTGTGTGCACATGTACGCTAAGCTACGTATAGCCCATTCTGATGGAACGGCCTGCGATGACAAATATGCTGTATACCCTGAAACAAACTTTCTGCACGCCATATTCAACCAGTGTGACGTATATTTAAATCAGACCAACATATCGGCAGGCACGGGGTACTATCATCTACGAGCCTATTTGGAAAATGTCCTCAACTTTTCCAAAGAAGCGAAGGCTACCTTTTTAAGTGCGGAGGGATATTATCAAACTAAAGATGAAAATAGTATAAAGGACAAATTTAAAAATTCTAAAAAGAAAATATACGAGTGTTTTGGACGGTTGCACACAGATTTCACTTTCCAGGAGAAGTTGCTTGTGAACGGGGTGGATATGAAAATAAAGCTCACCCGCACGAGTCCTGAGATCTGCTTAAATCTGGATGCGAATCAAGAAGAGGGCGCAAAGTCCGTTGTGGTTCACATTATGGACACATACCTCCGCGTACGGCGAGTGAAATTAAGTTCACCAAAACAACTAGAAATTGAGAAAAATTTACTAAACGCTACAGTGAAATATCCTATTAACAGAGTGCAGATCAAACTATATACGGTTCCTGCAGGGTTGGCATCGAAGCAGATAGAAAACATTGCCCTGGGAAATCTTCCTAAAAGGATATTAATCGGCATGCAGGACCACGCTTCGGTGAATGGAAAATATAAAAAGAGTGCCTTTAAATTCGAGAATTTCGGACTTAAAAATATAACTCTATACGTTAATGGCACTGCTTTGGGTGGAACAATGGGTACGGACTATTCATCAGACGCTGTGTTACCTCTTTGTGCCAGAGCCTATAGTAATCTGACCCATATTGCAGGTGATTGTGATGAGCTTGGTAATGGGGTAACGCAGGAAGAATTCATTGATCAATTTAACCTTTATCCGTTTGACATTACACCTGACTTATCTGCTAGCGTAAATACCCATTTAACACCACAGCAGAGCGGTAACATCTCAGTGCGGCTGGAATTCGCCAAGCCTATAGACGCTCCTATTAGTGTACTAGTATATCTCGAATCGCAAGCCCTAATAGAAGTAGATAGATTTAGAAGCGTTATCACTGACTTTTAAAATGGATGCTAATACACTTCAGAAAGTAATGGAGCGAGTCACACGTTCCAAATTTATCGGCGTGTTTGCGAAGAATGAAACATTGAGTTTGCCAAGTACGCGAGAATGCGGTAGTCTTATTGTGAACACAGACATCATCGGTAATGAAGGGATTCACTGGATCGCTGTCTATTTTAAAAATAGACAGCGCCTGTACTATTTTGATTCACTCGGTACTCAACCCTGGAGTGACCCTATTATTGTAAAATTTCTCGCTCAGTTACATATTCCCGAAGTTGTATGGAACCCATTTCGTATGCAGGGATATTTTACTAATGTTTGCGGAATGTACTGTGTCTCATTTCTCATGCATATGTCAAATGATAAAGAATTTATAAATTTTTTAAATTTATTTGACCCGTGTCACACTCACCGAAACGATGAAATGGTATGCAGACAGATAAAAAACCGTTTTCCAATTGTACGTACTCGTTGTATATTATAATGTTTTTGTTCGTATATTTGTATATTCGTTTATTGTACTGATTTCTTTCATTTAATAAATTTATGAAAATATATTGCGTCTTCTTATCCCAAAAAGATCGAAAAACACTTACATTATTTGACATTGTTGACTGATTAGTATATCATCCGTATTCCCTTCAAAAGATTGTATAACTCGTGTCAAATCCTCATCGGACCTTAAAGGAAAACATATACAGAGTATACAGACAGACAGATCCCCATTATGTGAAGATATCTTTGGTTCGAGGAGTGAACGCCATAAAAATTTCGATTTTAGCATAATGGGGAAATAACATTGATTGACATTTTTGACTAGTATCTATTTGACGAAATACTACAACTCTCCGTATATATATAAAATCGAATTATGGACACTTACATTTCTATGGTAGTCCCTTGCGTCGGATTGTAAGGAGCGTCACTGCAAATATCTTCTACGGTTTGCGTCGAAAATAGTTCGCCACAATCAGCCGCATTGAAAAGACTAATTGTGGTTAATGCTGCAGTATCACGTTCTTCATACAAGTCTGGGGAGACGTACAGGTCCATGGTGGAGGATGTGTGACACTGCTGACTGATCAGTATATCATCCGTATTCCCTTCAAAAGATTGTATAACTCGTGTCAAATCCTCATCGGACCTTAAAGGAAAACATATACAGAGAAGACAGACAGATCTCCATTATGTGAAGATATCTTTGGTTCGATTACCAATTTCGATTTTAGCATGATGGGGAAATAACATTGATTGACATTTTTGACTAGTATCTATTTGACGAAATACTACAACTCTCCGTATATATATAAAATCGAAATTATGGACACTTACATTTCTATGGTAGTCCCTTGCGTCGGATTGTAAGGAGCGTCACTGCAAATATCTTCTACGGTTTGCGTCGAAAATAGTTCGCCACAATCAGCGCATTGAAAAGACTAATTGTGGTTAATGCTGCAGTATCACGTTCTTCATACAAGTCTGGGGAGACGTACAGGTCCATGGTTGATTATTCACTGATGCGAAAATAGCTACTGTTACTCCCAACTGAAAATATCCCCTTTTATATGCACATTCGCCAAGCTCCGCCCAAAAGACCAGATGTCGTCGTGATTGGCTGCCGATGTAGCTGGGTGGAGCTATGACGTGTACCAATCCGCTATAACGAGACCGGACGAGTAACATATATATAAAATCGAATTATAGGCACTTACATTTCTATGGTAGTCCCTTATATTATATCTTACAAATTATTAGTATTGTTTGTTAACATAATTGTTAACTTATTTTATAATAAAGAAATTATATCCTAATTATATTTTAAAAAGAACATTCGGTTTCAACGTTAAGCTGTGGTCTAAGGCGGCGTGGCATGAATAAATACTAAAATAAAATTAAATGTTAAAAATCTTTATTCATACGTTATTAAAAGTTAAAAATCTTTATTAATAAAACAGGATAGAAGCATATGAAAGTCAAGGTAAACTATAGTTGCAAATTATAGTTAGGTTATACGATGTTTTTCGGATATACTACTGCCTCGGGTTAAATGATCCTGTTATTTTAAATCACGTATTTGAAAGAGTTAATTATTATTGCTACATAGAAAAAATCGTGCATTACGATGTTTTTCGGATATACTACTGCCTCGGGTCAAATGGTCCTGTTATTTTAAATCACGTATTTGAAAGAGTTAATTATTATTGCTACATAGAAAAAATCGTGCATTACGATGTTTTTCGGATATACTACTGCCTCGGGTAAAATGGTCCTGTTATTTTAAATCACGTATTTAACGACACATCGCGCTCATTTCCATTGCTATATATGGCTCTAGGATCGGCCCTGACGAGATGTATTTCGTAGGTTAGGTTAGGTCTCTTACATATAAAAGTCCATGTGGTAGAGTAAGCAACGAACCCATCGACGAGATGTATTTCTGAACCCATGTTAAACTGGAGGTCTAATTTACGAGCGAGTGCACGTTCTTGTAACGCCGTAGGCGAGAAAGAGTTGATCGCTCCAAATGATTAAATTCTCTTGCGAGTGACCCGTTGCCCGCGTCGGGCTAACCTTTGGTTAGCTTCCGCCCGAATTGTTCATTCTGACGAAGGTCAAGCTTTTCACTCCACCTTAGACCTACAGTTTAACGTGGATTCCGAACCACGACCCATCAGCAGCCCAGCGTCTTGACCACTAGGCCTCCTAGGGTACCCATTTATCTACCAACCACTTTCTTTATTGTGTGGAAGGATGAACAGCTGGGCTTTGCTGCGCGCCGGCTGCCGTCGGGTCTCGAACCCTGGGCCGATGGATTCGTAGTCCGCGACGCTAACCACTACACCACCGAGGCGGTATTTGTCATTACTTACTCGGACTATAGTGGATTTAATTATCCCAGAAGAGTTCCATGCACGGTCTGTGTGTAGCATATATATATATATATATATATATTGGGGGGGAGATCTCTCACCCGTTCTTCGGCCCGATCCCGTTTCATTGTAGAAATAATAATAATAATGATAATAAGAATAGATGTACAAGGTGTTGCAGTTAAGATGTAGTTTGTGTGTAAAAAGTTATTTATTAATAAGTAGAATTTAATTGGCTTCAAATTATATTTTAAAATACGTGTAAATATTTGTAGAAGTAATAACAATGATAAAATTAATATCTGGAGTCAGTGGTGATTTCTGCTCGAATAGCTTGTAGAAGGATAATCCCTCGACCCGAAAAGGTCCCTAGAGACCTTTTTCGTTCGAATCGTGTTCCTAGAGACACGATTCGACCCGCTATAGTGGCTTGGGCAAATCCAAATGAATAATTTCTTTATTTACGTCATTTTTCATTTTTTTCGTCGCAGGAATGAGGCTATATTTCATAAGTTTTCATCTCGTTTGGTGGAATTGTATCGTAAATTATTTAAATGAAGTTTCAATTAATTGGTTTTACTGTTATTTAGGAAAATTATATTGGGAGCAAACGTTACAATAATAACAAGCTTATGTCGATATAGTTACCCATTGAATTGGAACTCTTTATTCACGTTTGCTATTATTTATTGATTGGTGCATAATTAGTTGGGTAGCCCTTATAAAAATTCGTTTTCTGTCTAACGATTTATTTATGGGTAACTTTACTAATTCTATTAACGCGTAATGAAAGAGGCGCTTGTGTTATTTTATACGGTTGAATCTTGTATAACCATATAAATATATATTGTGGTATTTTATATGATTCATTAGTTTATTATATATACAAGTACATTTGGAATAACAGCCGTCATATATGTGTTACACGATTAATGGGACACATGGCGCTATCTGGAATACCTTGCGCTATCTGGCAACTCAGCCAGAATAGAGGATTATAAAGATCGCGAAGCTGGTGAAGATCCATTCCCCCCTCGGCTCCGGCCGAGTAAGGAGCTCTGCTCCTTCTATTTCTGGCCCTTTGGTAAACCCCTTAGTGGCCTCTTAGGTTAGGAAACGAAAATAAATTGGGGGAGAACTCCACTCTGTCCTTCAGGTGTTTCTCTCCCTCCTTCAGCTCTCTCTCTCTCTCTCTCTCTCTCTCTCCTGCATGTATCTTCCTCCTTCAGGCGTCTCTCTCTCTCCTGCATGTTTGCCTCCAGCATGTGTACATCCAGCATGTGTACTCCTGCATGTGTGCGTGTACCTCCAGCATGTGTACCTACTGCATGTGTACTCCTGCATGTATACGTATGTGTGTACCTCCAGCATGTGTACTCCTGCATGTGTACCTATCCTCTCTCCTTCAGGCGTCTCTCCCTCCTACAGGCGTCTCTCTCTCTCTTCTTCAGGCGTCTCTCCCTCCTACAGGCATCTCTCTCTTCTTCAGCTCTCTCTCCTTCAGCTGTCTCTCTCTCTCTCTCCTTCAGGCGTCTCTCCCCCCTTGGCTCAGCCAACTGGCTGATTCTGGCTGATTCGGAGCCTATAAAACAACGCCAGCCCGGCTGGAAGTCTTAGTGTGCACTTGGCTCCTGCCAGGTGAACACCTCTCCTCCTTTCTCTCCTCCTCCTCCTTTCTCTTGGGGGATAACGCCGCCTCCAAGTTTCCCCCCCACCCCCCCTTTCCCCACCCACCCTTTGCAACAACCCCCTCCTCCCCCATTTGCAACAACCCCCTTTGCAACAACCCCCACCCCCCTTTGCAACATTACATAATAACCTGCAACATTCCTGCACTCTCCCCTTTTGCGGCTATACTACTAAAATAAATAAATAAATAAGTAAATAAGTATTATTAATAGTTAAAACATGCATTACAATATTAA
Organism: Bathynomus jamesi; assembly: GCA_023014485.1. Taxonomy (NCBI): domain Eukaryota; kingdom Metazoa; phylum Arthropoda; class Malacostraca; order Isopoda; family Cirolanidae; genus Bathynomus; species Bathynomus jamesi. The sequence continues at coordinate 118,463 of JAJOZX010003755.1, read as the reverse complement.
ACAATATTAATGGACGATATTAGTGGACATTAATCCTAGATTTTTGTTAGTATGCCATTATTAATCGGGATTTCAACTTGGTTTTAAACAAATTTACATTCACAATATTTTTTATATCGGCATGCAAGTCATTCCATAGTTTCAATCCAATGAAAATGGGTAGTTTTTGAGATGAAGACAATCTAAATTGAGGTATAACAACTTTGATCTATTTCTGGTCTGATACGAGTGGATTTCTTGATGAGTTACAAAATATCTATTTACCCATTGCAAATTAATAATTTTGTTCTTACACTTGTAAATAAAAATAAATGTGCCACTTTAGTTATATCGTTGAGCTTTAGTAGGTTTAGCTCTTTAAATAATGCACTAGAGTGATCAAGGAAATTGCACGTTTTTGGATGACAAAGATACCATTTAATGCGTTGTTAGCGGAGTTTCCCCAAACAAGGGTGCAGTATGTTATATAAGGAAGCAAGAGTATGATAAAGAGTCAATAAACTTGTTTAGGGACTACATTTCTAAGTTTAACATTATAGCAACGCTCCTTGAAATCTTTTTTCGCGATATAATTTCATGATCACTCTATTGCAAATTCTTAACTAGCATTACACCAAGAAATTTTGTTACAGTACACTCCTTTATGGCGATTTCATTAACATTGAGTTCATCAAGATATACATTTCTTTTATTAGTGAAAATCATGAAATTTGTTTTACTGCTATTTAGAAGAGTTTATGGTGGTCAACCATTTCATTACACTGATGAATTCTGAATGAAATATATTCTTAGCTGTATTAACATCTTTGCAAGAAAAAAAGACAGTTGTATCATCTGCAAACATTATGAAGTTCAGTATATCAGATGAACGTGGAAGGTCATTTATATATAGTAAAAATAACAGTGGACCAATTTACACACTTCACAAACCACTTCCTCTCTAACTCTTCTCGTTAGTTCTTTTGCCACATTTATATCAATTCTAAAGACCCAAGTGTCTTTATTCCGTGTGTATCTCGTACAAATGTTAAAATGTAAATTATATTATATTAGATTATATTATATCTTATATTAACTTCCCAAACTCAACTCTGTTTTAACACGAGACAATTAAACACGTACATCAGTAAACCAATTACACTCTAAATTGTGCGACTAGATCCTTATGTTCTTCACGACCAAACCTTTGGAACACTCTCGATAAAACAATTTAAAATGTTAAAAGCCTTCCAGACAAAACTGAAAGACATATTCATCGAATCATACAAACCATAACACTGTATCCCTTTTCTTATTTCCATAATAATAGGTTAATCTTTATTCCTATATAGCAAAAGAAAAGTAATAAAAATAATAAATAATAAGATAAAAGTAAATATATGTGAAGTCAAGATTTTCAATTAGTAATGCACTTAATATTTAGTTCCTTATATTCCAACAAATAAGAATGTCGATATCTTAGCTGAATATCTATATGCATATGTAATTTTACGTCTGAAACTTAATACAGATAATCTCTCTGTCTTTATCTCTGTTTGTTCTTCTGTCTTTAAAGTTAATGTAAATAACCTCATTTCTCTGCATTATCTAATAAGAATTGTCAAATAACCTCATTCTGCCGATAAAGCATAAAATTTGCTTGTGAATCGCAATTCTATACTGTGTGTGTGTATAGGAAGGCATTAACTGTATCATTAATATGCAAGTATTGTATATAGGTTTATATCTTATTTATATATGTAGGGGATGATGTTTGTCTGTCTGTTCTATGTTCGTTTATACACGCCTAAACGGCTAGGGTAATCTGCACCAATTTTTTTATGCAGGAAGGAGGGGTCACGGGCGAATGCCCGCAAAAGGGCCCCCTACCCACAGAAGAAGAGAGTCAAAATCAAGGTCCAGGGTTTTCGAGATGTTTAGACACTGCGTTTGAAAGATTGGAGGTCATAGACAGGGGGAAAGATGGATTGAGGAAGAGTGTTCCAAAGTTCACCGTTTCAGTACGTGAAACATTGAAAATACCGATTAACCCTTCCGTTAGAGAGTTGGATATAAAAGCAATGAGAAAGTGTCGAAAGTCTGGAACTGCGTGCTCTCCTTAAAGGAGGAGGCATGCAGTTAGAGAGTTCAGAGGAGCAATGTCCGTTATGATAGCGATAGTAAAGAGAGAGTGAGGCAACAGTGCGGCGAAAAGAGAGGAATTGAAAACAGTCATTAAGAGGCGGGAATTAATGAAACGAAAAGCCTTTGATTCCACCCGGTCAAGTACGGTTATGTGGGTTGATCCACTCCATACATGAGAAGCATACTATATACAGGGTCGAACAAGACCCCTGTACAAAGACAGCAACTGGGTGGGGGTGAAGAAACTACGAAGCCAGTAAAGCACACCTAACCTCTTAGAAGCTGTTTTGGAAAGAGAACATATGTGATCTTTACAGGGAAGGTCACGAGAAAAGGAAATACCAAAAATGTTAAGAGAATTGGAAGAAGTGAGTTGTGTACTGTTGAAGGTAAGGGGCTAGTCGTGTGGAAGATTGTGACGAGTAGACAGATGGAGGAACTGAGTTTTTGAGGCAATGAAAGCCACAAGGTTTTATCTGCCCCAATCAGATATAACAGAAAGATCAGAGGTCATGTGCTCCATAGCCGTACTACGCGAATCATGGAGTGACTGTTGAGAGGGACGCTTTGTGAAACGGGTAGAGAGGTGAAGAGTGGAATCATCGGCATAGGAATGAATAGAGCAGGAAGTGCGACTTAAAAGATCATTAATAAATAAAGAGATCACAGGTGACAGGACAGAACCCTGAGGAACACCATTGTTGATAGTTTTAGGAAAAGAACAGTGGCCATCTACAACCGCAGCTATAGATCGGCCAGAAAGGAAATTAGAGAAGAAGGCACAGATAGAAGGATAGAAACCGAAGGCGGGCAGTTTCGAAATTAAAGATTTGTGCCAGACCATCAAAAGCTTTCGATATGTCTAATGCAATAGCAAAAGTTTCACCGAAATCCCGAAAGGAGGATGACCAAGGATCAGAGAGCTCTGGAAGAAGATCGACGGTCGAGCGTCCCTTGCGGCATAGGCGGATCCAGAGGTGGGGCCAAGAGGCTTAATTGAAGCAACGGGGCTTAATTGAAGCAACGTGGACATAAGCATTCAAACGTTTTACCTAATTTTGTTTAACCAGGATGTATGGAGCCTCCAAATTAAGCCCCATTGCTTCAATTAAACCCCCTGGCCCAACCTCTGGATCCGTCTATGCCTTGCGGAATCCATACTGACGATTTGAAAGAAGATTGTGAAAAGAGAGGTGTTTAAGAATCTTCGTATTAAGGATAGACTCAAAAACTTTAGAAAGGCAAGAAATCAAAGTAATTGGACGATAGTTGGAGGGTTGAGAGTAGTCACCTTTCTTTGGGACAGGCTGGATGAAAGCAAACTTCTAGCAGGAAGGAAACGTACCAGATTAGAGACAAAAACAAAAGAGTTTGCCAAAGCAGGGTGTCAGCACTGAAGCACAGTTCTTAAGAGCAACAGGAGGAACATCATCAGGACCGTACGCCTTCCAAGAGTTGAGCCCAGATAGGGCAGAAAGAACATCTTTAGAAGACATTCTAATTTCAGAAATAATAAAGTCAGAGGGAGTAGGAGATGGAGGAACAGCACCGGAATCGTCCATGGTTGAGTTGTAAGCGAAAGTTTGAGCGAAGAGTTCAGCTTTGTCAGGAGAAGAGTCGGCAACTGAGCCGTCGGAATGGAAATAAGGAGGGAAAGAAGAGGAAGTAAAGTTGTTGAAGAGGTTTTTAGCTAGATGGGAGAAAGAGCGAGAAGAATTAGAATTGGATAGGTTTTCACATTTTTGTTGGATGAAGGAAGTTTTGGCGAGTCGAAGAACAGATTTTGCACTATTCCGGGCAGAAATATAAGCTGAGTGAGAGTCAGGAGTTGGATAGCGACGGTAACTTCTGAAAGCCTCCTCTCTGTTGCGGAATGCATTAGAACAAGTAAAGTTAAACCGAGATTTTTTTTTGCATCAGTAGTAGGAATAGAATATTGAATGTACGGCTCCATGCCGGAGAGAATCACCTTCGTGATGCGCTCAGTACACACAGAAGGGCTACCGCCACAGAAGCAGTATTCATTCCAAGGGAAATCACAGAAGTACTGCCTAAGGGCTTCCCATTCAGCTGCGCCAAAGTGCCAAAGGCGTCTCCTCTTAGGAGGATCCAAAGACCGGATTGGTGTAATAGGACAGGAAACAGATATAAGATTGTGGTCGGAGGAGCCCAACGGAGAAAAAAGTTTGACAGAGTAAGAAGAAGGATGAGAGGTAAGAAATAAATCTAGAATGTTGGACCTATCCTCAAGGCGATCAGGGATACAAGTAGGTTGCTGAACAATCTGCTATCCTTCAGTTAGGATAGAAAAGTTGTAAACTAGTTCACCAGGGATGTTAGTGAAATGGAAAGAAAACCAAAGGTGGTGGTGAACATTGAAATCTCCTAAAATGGAGATTTCATCAAAGGGAGAGCGGTCAAAGAGGTGGTCAAAGGTGGTCAAAGAATTTTGGATAGTCAGTAGAATTAAGAGAAAGCGCAGATGTATTTAGTTTGAGATTGGCAGGTAAGCCGTAGCCAAAGGGTATAGAATCCGGAAGATTCCAGTTCGGGAATACAAGAACATGTTAGGTCATTGCGTACATATACGCAACATCCACTTTGGAGTGAAATTGAGTATAGAGAAAGTAGGAGGGTACAGAAAAGGGGTTGCTGTCAATCGTCCCAGACACCTGAGATTCATTGAGGAAAAGAAGATGAGGTTTAGAGGAGAGGTGGTATTCAACAGATTGAAAATTTGAGAAACGGCCACAAATGTTGCAGAAATTAATGAAAAGTGAATCAGGCAGAGGCCCAGAACACGTCGAATGGGCGGTAGCAGATTCAGCCCCACTACCTGGGTCTGCGCTCCGGTATCGGTGGTATATACATTAAGGAAGAACCAGGGAAGGTTTTAGTAATACACCCGCCCCTCCCAGTCTGCCCCCAGCAGAGGGGATTGACAGGGGCTCCCTAAACGGCTAGTGTAATCTGCACCAAATTTAGTATACACATCAAGGGAGAAACAGGGAAAGTTAGTTCAACTCGAACATATAATGTAAAACATCAAAGAATTTGAGGAAAATAAAAAAAAAAGTTAAAATGTAAGTTTTCGTGCATTTACTTACAAAATTATTTAATGGTTTGTATGTCCACCTTTTCTTTGAATGACAATTGTTGCAATTCATTCAGATTCGAAGGGTTTCTCTTGCGGACAGCTTTGTTTCAAATGAAACCATACCTTCTCGATTAAATTGAGAACTGGGCTTTGACTTGGCCATCAAGAAGTTTGAAATTCTTTTGTTGATAATGCTATTTCATGATGCTCTTACTTTTATGTTTTGGAGCATTGTCTTGTTGCAGTACCCAACTACGACCCACTCGCAACTCTCGAACTGAAGGCAATACATTTTCTTCTAAAATTTTCTGATATTTCTTCGAATTCAAAATCTCATTGATGTCAACGAGCTTTCCTGGACCGAAAGCACTAAAGCATCCCCAAAGCAAAGAAGCAAACTACCACTACCATGTTTAATCGTAGGAAGGATGTTTTTTTTTCGAATGTAGTATTTGATTTTCGTCAAACATACCGTTGCTCGTTGTTCCCGAATAATTCAATTTTGGTCTCGTCTGTCCAGAGAAGTTTCTTTTAGAATCCAAATCCATCATTTTGATTATCCTTCACGTACTTTAAACGCGCCTCTTTGTGCGATTTTCGTAGCAGATGTTTTATTCGCGCAACTCTTCCATGCAGACCATTCTTTCTCAATGTACGACTTACAGTAGAGGGATGGACATCGATCATAGACAGTCTTAACCCTTTACTGCCCATATATTTTGTAGGATTAAATTATGAATGAGTGTATTTGAAAGGTTATAAATTTGTCCTTTTGGGTAGTAAAGGGTTAATGTTTGGCAAATATCACCCGCAGTCACTCGTGGATTCGCAGCAGCCTTTCTTTCAATCCGTCTAGCTGTACGTTCTGAAATCTTGAAAGGTCGTCCAAACCCTGATAGAGGTTTGATTGTTCCAAAGCCTTTTCATTTCTTTATAACTGCAGCAACCATCGTAAATGGAATTCGAAGTTCTTCGCCTATCTTCCTGTAACTCTTTCCAGGTTCGTGTGCAACAATAACAGCTCTTTATCACGACGACCCATTGCTTACTAATGGCTTGTACAATCATCCGTCTCCCGTGAAGATTCACAGAGAAAATTCAAGAATTCACAATTGCCAACAGTCTCTAATCAAACAGCCAGCTACTGATAAAATTTTAATTGTTAAACAATTTTATAAATAAATGTACAAAAACTTTTGCATTTTAACTTCTTTATTTTCCTTAAATTATTTGATGTTTTACATTATATGTTGGAGCTGAACTAATTTTTTTTATTTGTTAAATTTTTCCAAACGAACGGTAAACTTTTCATAACTATCCTATGAATGGTACAAAAGATAAGAATGAATATAACTGAAATATTTCTCTGTACGAATACTTATGAGCGCCAATGTGTGTGTGTGTATATATATATATATATATATATATATATATATATATATATATATATATATATATATATATATACAGGGCGTCCCAAAAAATGTATACACACTTTAAATACTTATAAAGGCAGTGTTTATTAAAATACATTTCATTTTCAAAATGTAATAGAATCTACAGACATTATTTAATTGTTTTGTCAACGCCTGTTTTCAAACTGACGTCCGTTCTGGTCCAGGCACTGCTGATAACGCGAAGCAATGGAATCGCAAACATCACGAAACATTTCGTTTGGTATTTGTGTGCATTCTCGTTCAATGGCTGCTCTCAATTCAGCGACTGTTGCAGGTTTTATAGCGTAGACTTTGTCTTTTAAGTATCCCCATAAAAAAAAGTCTAGTGGTGTGAGGTCTGGTGAACGCGGAGGGTATTCTACGAAACCCCTTCGTCCAATCCACATCCACATCGTGCCAAGTACCACTCGCAATACTCCACTCTTCGGTCCGGATCATCTTCATTAATAGCATGGACTAATCTTGGAATGTAACTTTTCCATTGACAGCGCTTCAAAATGCGTTGGACAGACGATTCTGAAATTCCTACCTCACGACTCGCTTGCCGCACAGATTTTCTTGGACTTTGGTGATACGTTTCCAGTACTCTTTCTTGCTTTGTGGGCTTGTCGATGTCCGTGGTCTTCCGGAACGCTTCTTGTGGACATTCTGAACAGTTCCATCGGCTTCAAACTTATCTCTAATTCGAGTGATGGTAAGTCGCGTTGGTGGATCTGTTTGAAACTCCCTCCTAAACTGTCTTTGCACTTCAACTGCGTTTTCACACTTCCAGTAGCATTTTAGAATGAATTTCCTTTGTTCAAAGCTTAGTCTGACTGCCATTATTAATTCTAATGGGTTTAACTTGGAAAGAAAGAAACATCAATTGAGCTATCAGCTGTTAAAGTGTGTATACATTTTTTTGGGACGCCCTGCATGTTATATATGTGTATGTATATATATTGTTGTACCTGATGTATATGCTCAACATGTAAAAACAATAATAAATTGTATGTTTGTTATTCTTATAATTATGCGCTTCATGAACAAAATCGGATTTCATAATGTCAACGTTCTACCTAAAGCAAGTACAGTATATACAAAGTGGCCACAAAGTCCCTTTGTAGTGAAATTACAGCATATCTGTATGTTGCCCTTATTTTTCATGCAAAGGGACGTTTTGGCCACCCTGTAGATTTCAGATTTCAAACTACATTCCAATTTTTTAATGAAAATGACTAACCCAACTTAACCTAACCTAGCGTAACCTAATCGGGCATAATGTAGTTTAACCTAACCCAACGTAACCTAACCTGACCCGTTTAAACTAACTTTTTAATAGCGACATTATCTGTCGACATTGCGCAGATCGACTTTGTTCCGATACCCGATTATTGATTATCATTATTATTATTATCATACTATATTACATATGCTCACGAATACATTAACTGTCGCACTTGGTTTTGCTTCCACCCGAATTGTTCATTCTGACGAAGGTCTAGCTTGTCACTCCACCTTAGACCTACAGAATCCGAACCACGCCCTACCAGCAGCTTAGTGTCTTAACCACTAGGCTACCCAGGGTACCCATTTATCTACCAACTACTTTCTTTATTGTGTGGAAGGATGAACAGCTAGGTTTTGCTACGCGCCGCCTGCCGTCACCAGGTATCGATCCCGGTGCGATGGATTCGTAGTCAGCGACGTTAACCACTACACCACCGAGGCGCATGTATATATATATATATATATATAATGCGCCTCGGTCGTGTGTATACATATATATATAATGCGCCTCACTACGAATCATCGGCCCCGGGATCGAGACCCGGTGACGGCAGGCGGCGCGCAGCAAAACCTAGCTGTTCATCCTTTCACACAATAAAGAAAGTGGTTGGTAGATAAATGGGTACCCTGAGTAGCCTAGTGGTTAAGACGCTGGGCTGCTGGTGGGGCGTGGTTCGGATTCCACGTTAAACTGTAGGTCTAAGGTGGAGTGAAAAGCTTGACCTTTGTCAGAATGAACAATTCGGGGGGGAAGCAAAACCAAAGGTTATATATATATATATATATATATATATATATATATATATATACATATACAGGGTGTCTCAAAAGTCACTATTTATTTTGAAAAATAATGGGAATTACGAAAAACTGGTTTAAGACATGAAAAATATATTTATTTCAAAGTAAGTGCCACAAAGAATTAGTGCTATTTATTTATCTCTCTCCACATGGCGACCATCAGTGTCTCTACAGAGCTCAAAGCGATAAGTTGTTTCCCGGAACACACTTTCCAGCATTTGAGGTGTTATTTTCTGAACTGCATCGGTAATACGATTTCGAAGTTCGGCTACATCACTAATTCTTCTACCAGTGTACACCTTAGACTTAATGAAACCCCAGGCGAAAAAATCTAATGGTGTTAAATCGGGTGAACGTGCTGCCCATGGTTGTGTTCCTCCACGACCAATCCAGCGACTGGGGAAGCGTCTGTCAAGATAATCACGTACAATTATTGCATAATGGCACGGTGCTCCATCCTGCTGAAAAACTACTGTGTCAAGAATGCCATCTGTAAGAAATTGAGGTTCGAGGAATTGTTCAAGCATGTCAAGATAAATTTATAAATTACACAAAATTCGAAATAAACCAATTAACTTTTTTTAAATACACAAATTTGCACCAGAAGTACATATCTTTATGCCAGCATAGCATTTTTTTAAAAAACATCTAATGTCACCGAAATAGATAGTGGCTTTTGAGACACCCTGTATATATACATGAACCAAAAGTAGGTGGACAGTAGGTTGAATACGGTTTGTGTTATATTATATTATAACTATGGTGTTCATTATAACTATGGTGTTTGTGTTTATTATATTAAATATTATAACTAAATTTATTTAAATTTTATTTTGTATTATAGTATACAAAAAAATTAAATATGTATTCTCAAAATAAACGTTATCATTTACTGTCCACCTACATTTGGTTCACCCTATATATATTACTCTCTTATTACACCTAATGTATATCCTGTACATGTATGCATAGAACGATAAAACAGGTTGAAATCTTTACATAACTTTGCGTAGCTTAATCTCGTGTACAATTTATGTTTATGAATATTTATGACTTGAAAAGCAATTGGTGGATGTGAGGACTTAACTACGCATGATAGTCTACGATTATAATTGCTTATATTTAGGATATTTCTAAGTTATATTAACGCATCCTTAACTGAAGGTTGACGGAGGAATTTTTGTAACAAACTGGATGGTTAGTCGCCAGTTTATTTCTGAATACGCGGCAAAGTAAATTTTTTTTAATGCATTTCATATGAACGCAAATTTTTAACTGAAGCTTCACCACTTTATAGAATTTCACAGTTTGAAACATGCGTAAATAAAATTATATTTTTGCCAATTGTTTGATATTATTTTACTTATGGAGCGTGAGAACATTTTTTTAAGTAACGAATGAAAACCATACGTTGATACATAAAATAAGGTTGCCATTTCAGCGTATTTACAGTACATGCCAATTCATGTGACACGTCTGGGTAAATTTAAGGAATTACCTAATATAGACCCAGTATAAATTTCTACACCATTTTTTTTTCACGGAAGTTTGGAGGTTTTTTTCATGAAGTTCAGTCAAGACTACTGTAACTAACTAGCCTATCACTGAATTTACAGTAAACGATGACGTATTTTACAGTTAATCATGTATGTACTGTGAAGCTTATTTCCATACAAAGAGTATTGGGCAAGTACAGCGTGTTAAAGCACAATTTGTAGTAAAGATATCCCCAAGAACAGATTTGCAATAGAGAAACTAATGAAGAAATTTGAAGATACTGGAGACGTGAAAGACAATTTGAAAAGTCGTGTTTATCGAAAGAAAAGTGTAGAATACGCCATATTGTACTGCACAGTTGCTAAGTATTTGCTCATTTTACACTAACATATTATTATTCATATCTTTCATGATATGATATCTTTCATATTATTCTCCACATACTGCTCATTTCTCTTCCTTCTTCTTCCTTCCTTTGTTTTTGTAAATGCTTCCAATATAGGATCATACTTTGGGTTTAAGGATAGATTTCCTCCCGTTTTATGCTCGTCATGCGTTTATAAATTTGATTGCTCGCACTGCAAGAGCGAGTCTCTTACATTGGAAGTACCATTCGGTTACTTCAGTTCCCATTGACTAACATTTTAGGTAGGTCGTCTCGCACCGATCGTCCCATTAGTAACCCAATGGAATCTATAATACGAGAACATTCAGTTGGATGTGACACGCTTTTCTCATCAGATGATTTTAAGAGTTTAAGCGTAAGTAATAACCGTAATGATCTTAGATTACTGGAGTCTATTTATACTATTCAATTTAAATCTTCACTCAATCACAGCTCTCCTTTTTCTTTGAATGTTTTAATGTGAATTTTAGTTTTATAATTGTTTTAATCTTTACTTATCTTTTATTTTTATAATATTAGAACTTGCCCTGATGATGAGGGTTGTATCCAGGGGTGTGCTGGGACCGGTTCGGTCCGGTTCGCCCGAACCGGTTATTAAATTTTGATTGGATCACCGAACCGTTTGTTTGTTTTTAACAAATATTTAACAGTCAGTAGAAATTTATCTTGAAATTTTCAATTTGTCAGTCAGTCTTAATGAATTTTACGAATGCTCATGACGCCCGTGATCTGTCTCGTTCACAATTGTGTTTTGGTGAATTATAGCTTTAGTTTACAATTTTTAGATAATTATGTCATTAGTGAGTATAAAGAATATGTTAAATAATTTCTGTCAAAATGTTACAAAATGCTGTTTGAAAAAGCTAAAATGCGTTGGCTTCGGGGGCTCCGCCCCGGACCCCGCTGGAGGAGCTACCGCTCACCCCAGACCCCCTAGCTTAACGACTCGCGCCATTGGCGCTCGCCGATTTACACCCCTATCTGTATCAGAACCGGTTGTTAAGAAATTGGCAGCACACCCTGGTTGTATCCCTTGAAACGTTGGAATTGTATTAAAGTCATGCTGTATGTTGTTTTCTCGGTCTTCCTTTTATTCTGCGTTTGCAGTTTCCCAAAAACAAACCTATCAGCTATATATATATATATATATATATATATATATATATATATATATATATATATATATATATATATATATATTATATATATAACTGCACGTAAGTCAATGACGTCAACTCCACTTTAAATTGAAATTTATTAACTGATAATTTCGTTTTCCTCCAGTAGACTTTATTAAGAAAATGGACATAAAATAGTTGTTCAGCGTATATGTTTTTCCTATATAAATTTATTCTCTGTTCATTCCCTAAATTAAATGGAGACAAGGAAATAAAATAGTAAATAAATAAACTTAAATATTTGTAGGTATTTTGTAGTCTGAGAAAGGTAACCTCAGTTTGAATGGTGACTGTATAAAGAAACCGAATATGTATTTTGTGGAAATTCAAATTTACTATATACTTAAACGTTCAAAGTATATATATATATATATATATATATATATATATGTGTGTGTGTGTGTGTGTGTGTATATATATATATATATATAATTTGTGTGTGTTCCGCGTAAACGACCGACCTGCGTGATCGATCGACTGCGCTGCACAATCGATATATATATTCAAATCACAGCGATATATTTATCCATCGATAGGTTACGCTAGGTTAGAATAGATTAGATTAATATACGTAGGTTAGGTTACGCTAGGCTAAGTTAGGTTAGTCTTTTGGAGTGTCTTGTAGTAAACCCAATTCAAATATAAATTATTTTATTCTACGGAACTTCCGATAAATGCTTTTAATCATTATCATTGCTTAATTAAATTTAAAATAAAATATTAAGAAAATTTGAACACTTCTCAACACTGAAAAGTGTTCAAATGTACGAGTATGCTCAAACAATGGATGCATCGATTGTGCAACGCGATCTTGATTGTGTACATCGGTCTTTTGACTTCCCTCACTTACGAGTGAGGAGGATACCTCACGGGTGGGCTGCTCGTCTGTCGTTAAATAGTAAAGGTTTTTGACTGTTTCCGCGGAAAATTTCGATATCATTATGTTCATGAACACACAGTGATCCCGCGTATATACTTAGTAGTGATGTAGCGGATGTCATTTTTTTCACATCCGCGGATGCGGATGAGGATGTTTGATTTCAACATCCGCGGATGCGGATGCGGATGCGGATGTCTACATTTTCGTTATTTTTTAGGATATATTCGAGATTTGTTGTGTTTAACGTATATAATAAGTTATTATATAGAGAGAGCTGTAGCTATAATGTAGTATAATTGATTAATTGTACAATAATTGCTGTACTTTTCTCTGAACATATAAAATAATATCAAGCATCTAACTAATATAGAAATCAATTAGTGAATTCGTCTGCAAATAAATTCGTTATATTTTGTTGAGTTTCAGCCACAATTAGAAACCATAATTGTGTTACCAGGATGCGGGACGTGAACCCAACTCAAATGCACCCCACCGACCTCTTTCCCAACCTCCACCTTATAGAAAGAGATCTTTAATTAGCTTGATAACTATTTATATTAAGTTTAAAGTTTTATTAGGCATATTCATAAATGAGTAATTAAAATAAAGTAAACTAAGATGTTCATCGTTTAATGTTCAAACTTAATTATAGGAAGGTTATGCTTAAGGAACATTAATTTTTCTGCCTTTTCTGCTGCCAGTCTGTTTCTCTTTTCATATATTTAATCCAGCACTGCTAAATAATCTCTCGCTTGGTACGTTTGTTGGAGGACAGGCTAAATGTTTCCTCGCAAGTTTACTCAAGTATGGATAGATATTCTGCGTATTTTTCCACCAACTAATAGGATTGTCACATGCAGCCAGGCGTTTTTCTTGGTGATAGCTCTCGATCATTTTTACTACATCTTTTGACATCGCGTAGGTCTCGTCATTGCTGCTTCACTCAAGAAACTGAGAGACAGATTCTGTGATAGATTTGCTTGTTGAAGGTGTTGGTTCTGTCACTGAAACTTTTATTCTTTTGGTGGGTGGCGAAGCGACAGATTCAAGAGATTGAAGCTCTTCAACTGCTTTGCCAAGTGATGATTTAACTCGTTCTAATGTACTACGTGAAAATAACTTAGCTTTGTAACGTGGATCTAAGTAGGTTGCAAGAGAGTAACTTCATACAAGAACAGCCTCTCGTCTTGTCGCTTGCATCACTTTTGCGCACAATGAACTAGTTCTATTAATATAGTAGAATTTGATAATTTCCGCTTATTAATGACGTTTTATCTCAACGGTCCACATCCGCACGACATCCGCAGTCCAAAGTGCGGATGCGAGAAAATGTGCGGATGTTCCGCGGATGCGGATGCGGATGCGGATGTGACCTACATCACTAATACTTAGCATGTTATAGTGGGTAATAGTGTCGTGATAATTAATGTGAAAGGATGGTTGTGCAAGGAGCTGGTGGTATCTGGAACGTGATTTAAAGGGACAAGAAGTGGGCACTCCTACTAGCACCCACTTCCCCTTCTTCTCCTCCTGCCCCACCGTCTACACTGCGAATCTTCCGTTTAATAGTAAAAGTTTTTGACGGTGACCGCTGGAAATGTATGTTTCATTACGTTATAATCGTACAGTGACTCCGCGTATATACTTTTATGTGTTATGCTAGTAATAGTTACATAATTAATGTAAAAAGATGCCTGAGCATCGAACCGGTGGTACCTGGAGCATTATTTAAAGAGACGAGAAGTGGGACCCCTATCGGCGTTCCCTCCATCTCCACCCTATCTACCCCTACCAACTACGCCCCACCGCAAGCCCGCTCCTCCATCGATGCAGGTGCAATGGGATTGTTTGCTGAAAATCGTGTTCTGGTAGAAAATCCTTTGTTATGTTTTATATTTGACAAAGTAGATCATATTAGGTCAGACCTTCTCGTATCTGTTTGTCATGATTTCTATGATTCAGAAGAAACAGAACATGCGAGGGTACAGTTAAACACCTGTTCAGTGCTACCCTCCCAACTCGTAGAGGTAATTCTAGGAACGAGAATATCCTGAAAGACATTATAAATAAAGTGTCGACCTCCGGGATAATGACAACAATATTACCTTCTACGTTACTAATTTCCATAGAATACCGGTAATCTCTATGGGTGATGTAGAAGTTTCGGTGCTCCTCAAACAGTACAATGAGGTACAAAAGTCGTTAGTTGAACTGAAACACCAACACATGGTGTCAAATCAGAAAAATGCGATTTCGCTAGAACAATTCCGGTCAGAGTTAGATGCGTTGAAAGAGACGCTCCTCCCAAAGCACAGTTATTCGGACGTTCTTCAGCAAGTCAGAACCCCAAGAAGCGCGTCGGGCAGCGAGGGAAACTAAATCCCCTCCCCCAACTCCCCCCTTGAATGTGGGGTAGAAACGCAGCATACAGGGGAAACGGTCAACCTCCCTCCCGTTCAGGAAAGGACTCCTGCTCCCGATTTCACAATGAAGAATAGGGACTGTCCAATGCCAAGAGACGAGGCACCACTTCCCTCTTCCTTAACTTCGATTGAAGATGAGAGGCGTTCGATTACTCAAACGCCTTTCTCGTCGTCCAGTTCCCTCCCCCTCCCACCGAAAAAGGAGGGGCACGCGCGTCCGTCAGGATATAAACATCGCTAACAGACTCTTACCAAGCCACAGAGTAGGGGACGGGCCTCCTATACCCCGAATGTCGTGCCACCCAACCCCCAGGCAGGCGAACCCTGCCTCAGAAAGATTGAGGGAAGAGGACGGGTGGGTCACAGTTAACAGACGCTCTTCACGGAGAGTTCCTCAACCTGTCAGCGTGGCAAGGCCACCGGTGAGGAATCTCACCCTCTTTGTGTCGCGAATTCAGCTCTTGAACGAGGGAAGCGATATTCGATACATGATGGAAGAGGTCTGTGGTGAACACAGTATATTGTTAGTTAATAAACTAAACACAAAATCTCCGTATTATAACTCATTTAAACTAATAATTAAAGGTGTAAATTCGCATTTCAACCCGTACAATATGAGTCAGTGGCCAGACGGTATTATTGTTAAGGAGTTTATTCATTTTTTCAGGAGATTTGATAACAGGCAAAATAATAATAATAATAATAATAATAATAATAATAATAGGCGCCCTAACGGTAATGCCTGAAATTTGTATTGTGTATAATAATAATCAGATTAATAATAAGTTTTCTATCAGTCATGGCGAATAACTTGTTGAAAATAGTCTCACATAACGTAAGGTCAGTGAGGAATTCAATTGTAGATGTTCATAAACTCTGTGACAGTGCAGATTGATACTCCTGCAAGAGCACTGGCTACCAAAGCAAGAGCTAAAATTCCTCTCTACCATCCATGATGACTTTATGTACCACGCGTCATCAGCAGTAGACTTGTCAGATGAATTAATGTACAGTAGGGCTTTTGGTGGTGTTGCTTTCTTAATAAGGAAAAATTTGTCAAACATATAAAATCTTTAACAAGCGATAATGTAAGGGTGTTAGGCATTGAATTACAAGTGAACAATGATTGCATATTAATTGTAAACTGCTATTTACCATACAACAACGGCAGTAATCTAGATGAATACATTGATTTGCTGTATAAAATTAAGTCATTATCAGATAACCCCACATATTCTCACTGTATAATAATGGAGGACTTTAACGCGCACGTGAACTCGGAATTCTTTGTAGAATTGGGTAACATGTGCGAGTCGGCCAAATTAAGTATAAGTGATGTAGATGTATTATGGGTAACCAGTGGTAATTTTACATACGTTAGTGATATGAGTGGTACCACCAGGTGGATTGATCATTGTCTCACTAGTAATAATCTAAACTGCAGGGATTCCCAAAGTGGTCCGTAGAGACCCCCAGGGGTCTGTAGGAAGCTTCCAGGGGGTCTCTAAGCTTTTGGAAAAATAGTAACATTAACTATATTAAAATAAATTTCCATTTCACCTATGTCCGGTCTATGTCCGTACGGAATTAATATTTAGGTGTCCTTGGTGGTAAAAGTTTGGGAACCCCCGAATTCTAAAGGATCGGATTATTGGAGTTCATATTCTGCATGATTTCCTTTTTTCTGATCATAGACCATTAGAATTATTAATTAATTTTACCAATTTATGCGCAACACGACATAACAGGAACTCGATAGTAAGAATAATCGCGTCGATTGGTCTAATGTTAATATGCAACAGAGAATAGAATACAAAGACAGAACAGGTCACAGCTTTAATAATTTAGAAATTTTGCATCTTGCCTGTAATAATTCTTGCTCAAATGATTATCACTGTAAACTCATAGATAGGTATTATAGTAAAATAGTATCCCTGTTAAGAGAAGCAGGAAGCACCCTGATTAAATCTTACAACTATCATACTAAGATTATTCGTGGATGGAATGATTTTATTGTCCCCCTGAAGAGGGAATCGAAAGACGCCTACGATTTGTGGTGGTTTCATGGTAGACCCAGATTAGGACCAGTATACATGAATATGTGTAGAAGTAGAGGTCAGTATAAGGCGGCCATAAGGCGATGTAAACAGGAAGAAGAGTCTATTCGAGTATCAAAGTCCTGTGAAGCTCGCTTAAATAACGACAATAACAAATTTTGGAAATTTGTTAAGAATCAAACGGGTGTCAAAAGTGTCCTCCCTCCGACAATCGATGGGGTGTCGGGGGAGGATGAAATTGCAAAGCTGTGGAAAAACCACTACTCTAACATTCTTAACAGTGTGAGTAGGGATAATCTTAAGACAGATTGCAGCGAAACGCCTGTGGGAGGGACAAAGGAAAATACTTTGATGTCAGTTCCTGAAGTAAAGAGGTTAATTAAAGAGTTAAAGACTGGTTCTGCGTCAGAGCTAGATGACCTATCGAATGAGCACTTAAAATATGCCAATGACGTAGTATGTTTGCATATATCATTGCTCTTATCAGCCATCTTGCTCATAGCCATATTCCTGCAGAGTTCATGAGGCTCACAATTAATAAATAATGATCACCCACCTCTAGAATATACGCCACGCAGCCCACTAAATTCATTTTCTTTTGTTCCTGTTCCCTCTAATGAGGTCAAGAATATTATTGGTAAATTAAAAAATACAAAAAATAACATTCATAACATTCCTGTATCTATATTGAAACTTGTCAAAGATAAGATATCTGTAACTTTGGCTAAAATTATCAATCAAAGTATTTCCAAAGGAATATTCCCATCAATGATAAAAACTGGTTGTATAACACCCCTTTTTAAAGGGGGTGATCCTACACTAGCAACAAATTACAGGCCGGTGTGTTCATTATCTGTGTTCAGCAAAGTTTTTGAAAAAATTGTAAAAAGTAGACTGCAGCGATATTTAGAATCCTACAATTTATTATCTCCAAATTAATATGGCTTCCGTAATAATAAAACAATGGAAATGGCTATTTTAAATCTTATTGTAAATGTAAATATAGCTAAGGAGAACAGAGAAATAATGATATCAGTATTTATGGATTTGAGTAAGGCGTTTGATGTAATAGACCATAATATTCTACTTAATAAATTATATTGTTACGGTTTTAGAGGAGCAATCAGTGATTGGTTTAAGTTATTTGTCCAATAGATATCATTTTGTATCAGTAAATAAGGTTTGCTCAACTAAAGCGCTTGTCAAACATGGTGTGCCACAGGGCTCAGTTCTGGGTCCACTGTTATTTTTATTATATATAAATGACCTTTTACGTTCATCTGATATACTGAACTTCATGTTTGCAGATGATGCAACTGTCTCTTTTTCTTGCAAAGATGTTAATACAGCTAAGAATATATTTCATTCAGAATTCATCAGTGTAATGAAATGGTTGACCACCAATAAACTCTTCCTAAATACCAGTAAAACAAATTTCATGATTTTCTTGATAAGAATTTGCAGTGGAGTGATCATGTAAATTATATCGCGAAAAAGATTTCAAGGAGGGTTGCTATAATGTTTAAACTTAGAAATGTAGTCACTAAACAAGTTTTATTGACTCTTTATCATACTCTTGTTCTTCCTTATATAACATACTGCACCCTTGTTTGGGGAAACTCCGCTAACAACGCATTAAATGGTATCTTTGTCATCCAAAAACGAGCAATAAGGTTATTATCTGATGCTGATTTCCTTGATCACTCTAGTGCATTATTCAAAGAGCTAAACCTACTAAAGCTCAACGATATAACCAAACTGGCACATTTTATTTTTATTTACAAGTGTAAGAACAAAATCACTAATTTGCAATGGGTAAATAGATATTTTGTAACTCATCAAGAAATCCACTCGTATCAGACCAGAAATAGATCAAAGCTTGTTACACCTCAACTTAGATTGTCTTCATCTCAAAAACTACCCATTTTCATTGGATTGAAACTATGGAATGATTTACATGCCGATATAAAAAATATTGTGAATGTAAATTTGTTTAAAACCAAGTTGAAATCCCAATTAATAATGGCATACTAACAAAAATCTAGGATTAATGTCCACTAATATTGTTTAGTATTGTCCATTAATATTGTTTAATATTGTCCATTAATATTGTTTAATATTGTAATACATGTTTTAACTATTAATAATGCTTATTTATTTATTTATTTATTTATTATTATTAATTAATAACAACTAGCTGCTTATTTTTAATAAGAGCCCAGTAAAGCCTAAAGCTTAAGGGCCAAATTAAATAAAATAAATAGTCGAGCTTCACAATTATTGATGTCATTGTAAATTGAAAAAATGTATTTATTTTATTATTATTAATAAAGTTTATTCTATCTATTCTATTCTATCTATATATCTTGCCCCTGGTCAAAAATAAGTATGGAGACATTCTGTCCAGCAATAATTACAGGCGTATTGCTGTCGCTTCCTGCTTCTCGAAACTACTACAAAAACTCTTGTTACTCCGATTAAATGATTACCTGTGGACATCTCCTAATCAGTTTGGTTTTAAAAGGTCCCACTCAACTGACCTGTGTATTTATGTACTTAAAGAAACAATATCTAAAACATTGACAGTAATTCAACTATTTATAGCGGTTTCCTAGATATAAGTAAGGCATGTGATAGAGTGAACCACAATATTTTACTTAAAAACTAGAAGACAGGAAGGTTCCCATGTACATATTAAATTTATTGAAATTTTGGTATTCCCACCAATCTTTTACCGTTAGGTGGGGCAATGTACTATCCGAATGTTTTGGCTCTTCTTGCGGGATGAGACAAGGCTCTTTGCTCTCCCCTATGCTGTTTAATGTGTATATTGACGGATTAATTGCTTCACTTAATGAGGCAACAGTGGGATGTTGTATAGATAACACAAGGATAAATAACTTAGTTTATGCCGATGATATGGTGTTAATTAGTCCCTCTGTTAAAGGTCTGGATCGGCTACTAAAAGTCTGCGAAGTGTATTCGCAGAAACATCATATTCTTTTTAACGTTACGAAAACTAAGGTTATGCAATTTCATCCTAAAAGCTATAATCAACCAGCTGATATTAGGTTTAAAATGAAAGGTGAAGTAATTGAGGAAATTCAAGAGTTTAAGTATTTTGGTCAAACTATAACCAGCTCCTTAAGTGATGACTCGGATATAAGAAAACAATCTCGAAGCCTTTGTGCTTAAGCGAATATGACTACAAGGAACTGCTAAAAACACTCTTTCGTACTTTCTGCAGTAATATATACGGTCAGCAACTCTGAGTGAATTATAAAAAAGGTTCTGGCAGAACCCTAAATTTGCTGTACAACAGGTCTTTTAAACTCTTACATAAATTACCCCCGAGATGCTCAGCTTCGCAAAAATGTTTGCTACTCACAATGTCCCGAGCTTCCCGGAGGTAACAAGACGTGCTCAATACAGTCAAATGCAAAAAATTAAAAAATCAACCATTCCGATTATTATCCAAGCTGTCCATGAGTCCTGCCGTTTATCCTTTAAAGTCTAAGCTATTGAATTCTTGGTACGAAAAAGTCTGTCTGTCGCTCCACTTAACTTTGACATTACTGTATTATTTCTAATCAATTGTGTATATATTTCTTTCCTTTGTATGTGAACTGTCACTGTATTAATAATATTTGTCATATGGCCTATTGTCTGCCAATAAACCTTTTCATTTTCATTTTCATATATATACAGGGTGTCCGAGAATTATCTGTACAATGTTTGGCTGTTATTAAAAGTCAACCATGAAGTGTAGAAATTCCAGTTTTGTCCCATTTTACAGAGAACCTCATTAAGTTTTTTCTGATACCAAGTTTTGACAAGTGTTTTAGAAATTCCAGTGTGTCCGAACATTATCTGTACAATTTCATCTTTTAATAAAATTCTTCATAACACACGTAAAATTCTTAAACAAGATTATTTAGAATCTGTATTTTCAAAAGTTTCTTTTATTAAAGTAACGTTGTTACAAACATTCGATATGTGCACCATTAGTGATTCGCAAAACATCCAATCGATACTCCAAATGTTGCCATGTACGCTGCAGCATATCCACATCAATTCGCTCAATAGCAGCTGTGATTCTTGCTTTTAAATCATCAATGTCTGTCACCCGCGTACATTTCTAAAAAACTTGTCAAAACGTGGTATCAGAAAAAACATAATGAGATTCTCTGTAAAATGGGACAACACTGGAATTTCTACACTTCATGGTTGACTTTTAATAACAGCCAACAATTGTACAGATAATTCTCGGACACCTGTATATATATATATATATATTATATAATATATATATATATATATATACAAGAGTAAACCACTTTTCGATTTCCGGAGAGAGGGGCAGGCAGGTATTAGCATAATCATTTTTATGATATGGAGGTTTCACGTTTTAATTAGAGACGATGAATTGTAAAGTTTTAATTGGCCTTTGTAAAGAAGCATATATGCAGTAGTGAGATTTTAACTTTAAAATATAATAGTAAAATGAAGCTATTCAGTTTTCTCTGAGGCATCCCATAAAACAATCGAGTCTTCGCTTCCTCATCGTAGTTGTTAATTTATATATTTAAGATAAAATGTACAGAGGTTATTCCAATTAAATTTACGGGACTCATAAGAACCAGAAAAGTATTTACAATGCACAGAACCAAACTTCCTTTTTAAATAATAATTATATTTAAATGCTCTACAAATACTTTTCAGACGATGTAAAAAAATGAGTATATTACATTGAATTTCAAAGAGAGACAAATACATTTAACCGACATTGGATCTGTTCAGTAGCTGTATCGGGGACGTCCTCCGCGTCCAGATATTGCAGCGATCCGTTGCTCGGACCCAAGTAAAGCCGTTCGAACTGTATATTAATAAATTGCAGATATTGTAATAAAGCCGTTCGAACTGTGCAGATATTTAATGGGTACCAAAGTGAAATCTTTAGATTTCCAAAGACTACTAGTGATCATATGATGCATTTTTATGTGCTAAATCGAAATATGGCTTTAGAATCCGGATTTGACCACTCCTAGCTACTTATATTTGAAGTTGAAGTTTACAAAAATCAGCAATTTTTGTAAGTATTTTTTTATTGTATATAACTACATTTTACATACATTACATACAATTAAAGACATTTTGATTGTATTTCAATATTAAAACTTAGAAATATAGGAAAATAAAAACCCACTCTAATAGACAGAGTTTATTTCCACGACAGTTTCGACGCCCACTGGCATCCTCCTCGGGTGGATACAGAAACACAAATGAACCAAAACAAGAGGGAAAAACAGTTCAGGGATCGACCGTTAAGAAATTCGCACCTAGGTTAGATTCCATTCTCTCGAGACAGGAGGGGCATTTTCATTAAGTACATTCGCACAAATTTTAAAACTATCTTCCTGTTCTAAACATACAGATTCTATTATTTTTTACATAATTATTACATTTATAATTAAATTTATTACATTTAATATTGCATAATTATTAATTACAGAAATTATAAATTTATTATTACATTGGTTATTACATTGTTGTTTATTATACAGAAATTATAAACCGAAAAACGAATGAAAAAAGCCGATTAGGAAATAATCCAGAGACCATTGAGAAATTCGCACCTAGGTTAGATATCGTTCTCCCGAAACCCGAAGGGCATTTTATTACAGGGTCAGCTTATAATTACATTCCCACAAATTAAAACTATCTTCTTGTTCTATACATACAGATTCTAATATTTTGACAAACAATTACCTTTTCTAGATGTTTTGGTTATTAACGAAAGCGGAAAGCCCAATTTCACGGTCTATAGAAAACCTACTCATTGTAATTCGTACATTC
Source organism: Bathynomus jamesi (assembly GCA_023014485.1). NCBI lineage: Eukaryota > Metazoa > Arthropoda > Malacostraca > Isopoda > Cirolanidae > Bathynomus > Bathynomus jamesi. Next base: position 95,418 of record JAJOZX010003755.1, on the reverse strand, counting down.
ATTATTTTTCATATCATGATGAAGGGGTTAAAAGCTCAATTATTTCTTCCATGTTTCTAAGAGCACTCAGGATTTGTAGCCCACATTTGCTGGATCCGGAAATTCAAAGATTTGGAACATTTTTAAGGATTTAAAATATCCTGAGTGGTTTATCAGAAAGGCTTATTTTAAAGCCAGAAATCTTTTTATGCCCCTCGGGAACCTTCAGTTAACCAAAAACAATATGTGAGTCTGCCTTACATTGCCGGCTTAGAAAGAGTAAAACCGTTGACGAAAGATTTTAAGTTTGCTTTGGCGTTCAAATATTCGTCTACCGTGAAAAGTAAATTGGTTAGGAATAACGTTGCAAAAGAGGAACAAGCCTGTGTCTACAGCATTCCCTGTAAAAGTTGTGATTTAGTATACGTGGGAGAAACTGGAAGAAATATTGAAACTCGTATCAAAGAACACAAATATGCCTTCAGAAGTTGTAATACTAATAATGCCATTTTTTATCACGCTAGCCAAAATAATCATGCTATAGATTGGGAATCAAGTAAGGTACTTTATAAATGTAATATGTCAAAAGAAAAATAATAGAATCTGTGTGTATAGAAAAAGTAGATAATTTTAATTTGTGCGAAGGTACTTATAAGTTAGACCCTTTAATGAGATTCTTGGTCAATAAATCCCTTACGGAGTCGTGGGAACGTGTTCGAACCTAAGTGTGAATTTCTTAAATGTCTCTGGATTGGAATGTTTCCTTACTCGCTTTTAGTAAATGTAATAATGGAAGTAATTAATGTGGAAATAAATATAAATGCAACAGATGTAATAATAAAGGTAATATTATAAATTTAATGATTAGGGTAAAGGTAATAATAATAAATGTAAAAAAAAATGTAAATGTAATAATAAATGCAGTAATTATGTCAAAATATTAGAATCTGTATGTATAGAACAAGAAGATAGTTTTAATTTGTGGGAATGTAGTTATAAGCTGACCCTGTAATAAAATGCCCTTCGGGTTTCGGGAGAACGATATCTAACCTAGGTGCGAATTTCTCAATGGTCTCTGGATTATTTCCTAATCGGCTTTTTTCATTCGTTTTTCGGTTTATAATTTCTGTATAATAAACAACAATGTAATAACCAATGTAATAATAAATTTATAATTTCTGTAATTAATAATTATGCAATATTAAATGTAATAAATTTAATTATAAATGTAATAATTATGTAAAAAATAATAGAATCTGTATGTTTAGAACAGGAAGATAGTTTTAAAATTTGTGCGAATGTACTTAATGAAAATGCCCCTCCTGTCTCGAGAGAATAGAATCTAACCTAGGTGCGAATTTCTTAACGGTCGATCCCTGAACTGTTTTTCCCTCTTGTTTTGGTTCATTTGTGTTTCTGTACCCACCCGAGGAGGATGCCAGTGGGCGTCGAAACTGTCGTGGAAATAAACTCTGTCTATTAGAGTGGGTTTTTATTTTCATATTTTGACCTTCACGTAGAAAAAAGTGAAGTTTTTTGCATTTATTAGAAATATAGATTGGTTTCTTGAACTTTGCCAAGGATGCCATGTCTGCCTTGCTCTTGTTCCTGGACAAGAGCTCCCTACTGGCCACCTGGCCACTGATGTACGCTTCCCTCCTCTCTTGTGAGTAAAACATGTTGTGCTGCTTCAGTTGTCCTCCTCACACACCTTTCTACTGACTGTGTGTGCGAGGGCCATGCAGGAACTTCCATTGGTCTATCCCGAAACTCCTTGATTGCAGCAGTGGTGAGGGAGCAGGTCAGAGGAGCTCAGTCACGCCAGAGTTCCAGTCAATAAGCTCCGAGAGTTTGGTGGCATCTGGGTTGATGTCAGGAGTCTTCCTGGGTCTGACACTGCAGTCTCCTACCTGTGTGTCCTCATCTCCTTCACCTCTGATTTCCAATACCCTCTTCACTGCCTCCCTCCTCTCCTCCTCCACCTCACTGCACAGCATGGCCTGGAGCACAGCCTCAGATTGTGCATACCAGGCTGATCTCTTCACTGTAGGTATCACTATTCCTATCACCTCCTTCTTCTGGCTTCTGAGCAGCTCCAGCTAGTACAGTACATGCCTGGGACCCTCCACCCAGCTGTGATTTAACTTGATGTTGAACCAGTTTGGCATGTAGACTCCCACTATGAATTCCACAATTATCCTCAGATTCTTCAGGTTCCTACCCTTCAGCCCATGGTTGGAAATCCACAATCTGCAGAACCTTAGAGCCGTGGTGACCCATCTACTGTGACAGACTAGCCCAATCTCCAGGAGAGCTAGACTGAGGTACCTCTGCCGATCTGATGGCAGTGATGATTCTGTAGCCATATGATTGGTCTGTGCTGAGGTCCTTGACTACCTACTGACTGAGATGGGGTAGAGGAGGACCAACAGTGATCCTCGTGAAGTTTGTGTTGATCTCCAGATCAGTGGCAGTGTTTAACATCTTCCCTAGGGGCCCAGACCACTTGTTGTTGCTCAATGTCTTGCCATCCAGTGCAGTCACCAGGTGTCTGAGACTCAGCTCCCCAGTGTGCAAGTCACAGACAATCCACACCAAACTTCCTGCTAAGCTTGGCCTCCACATAATGCATTACTCCTCCTCCCAACCAGTATTCACATTAGTACTGTCACCTCCTATGGCCAAAAGGGTCTGCTCTGCTCCTCCCTCTCTTAGCCAGTTCACCAGATGATCAGCAATGACCTCAGCATGACTTCTCTCCTCTGCAGCTTCCTCTGGTACAAAATGCCACAAATATTTCCCACCTGGTTCATTGCACACTGTGTAGTGTTTTTCCTTAATGAGGCCAGGAAACTGCCTGTCACTGCCCTCAGCTTCCATCATCACTTTGGTGTCATCTCTTTTCCCATCAAAGAAGATACAGGTGATGCCATTTTCCCTAGTCTCTTCATCAAACTTCTTGACCAGCTCCTCTGTCAGTCTCTCCTGAGCCCTCCTCACCTTGTTGTGGTCAATCACTAGTGCTGTTTCAAACTCTGTGATAAGACCAGCATCAATCCAGGCGGCAGTGGCAATCTCTGCAGTCTCTCTCAGCCCAGTGTGATGTCTCAAGCTAGCCAGAGCTATGTTGGTGATATCTTCAGTGTTTTATTTCTTCTTCCTAGCCACAGGCAAGGAAGAAGTTGTCGCAATCTCTGGTATGAAGTCTTCGTCCTCCTCTCTCCTCCCTGCCTCCTCCAATATATCTCCAGTCTCCTCCAACTCCATCTCCAGCAGTGACTCCTCCCTCAACTCCTCTTCTTTCTTGGCTGACTCCTCTGCCTTCCTCCTCCTCTTCTCCTCGGCCTTCCTTCTCTGCTCCTGTATCTGCAGCACTGCTTCCTGTCTCCTGGTCTCAGGGCGATCAGCTTGACCCATCTGGTTTGCCCCCACACTTCCCACCTTTTCTCTCTGACCTTTAATGAAGGCAAGCTCCTGCACTGGTATCTTCTGCTCACTCCTGCAGCTGCAGTCAATGTGAACCTCACTGTTGCAGACAGGGTTGCACCCAAGCTCACTGCACCTCCTGATCACACAGTGACAGGTCAGGATGTCCACCAATTTGTCCAGTTTCATCATGAACCTATCTTTGACCTCTAGCTTCACATTGCCAATGGACACCTTCACTGCCTCATCCCACAGTGCCTTCACTTTAGCCCTGATCTCAGTGTTGATTACAGGTCCTGTGAATAGAGCGTTGGCCTTTCTCCACTGAGCCAATAGCCCTGGAACAATGCCGTTGTTAATCAGGTCATTAACTGGGTAATTCCTCCGGTCTTCCTCACTCATCTCTCTCCTGAACAAACCATACCTCAGCACAGGGGTGCAGTGCCAATTTTATAGGTGCCGGAGCTCTGGTGGGCCTGACAAAAGCCTGCCATTTCCTATCCTGTTTCTATATATGCCACACGATGACTAAGTATTTCGTGTTTGCACTCACTCACTAAACTGTTGATAATTAATGGAGACAATTTTTTTGTTGCTTGTTATGGTAATTCCTCCAAATTTCCTCTTGCAGAGGTGCCGGAGCGGCGCTCCGGTGAGCTCCGGCAGCACTGCACCCCTGCCTCAGCAGATCTCTGGCTGTGCTTCATCGGCAGCAGAAGTATACTGAGGGGGTAATGGTGGGATGAGGAAGGGGATGGGAGATGGAGGGAACCACTCCAAGAGGGGAGGGGAAAATGGGAAAATGGGAAAAAAGGGGAGTACAGTAGAGCAAAATTTTAATCCCAGATAAGATCTTAATCCATTAATGGCTTTTGATTAAAAAAAAGATTAAAAAAATAAATAAATAAAAAAATACGGTAATATATAAGTGTGACGTCACACTATGAAATTTAACGGCCATCATTTTAAAAAATAAATTTTAAAAAATTAACTGGATATTAGGTTCAAAGACCACCTGATGTGATGCAACACGCTGACACATGCATATACACTTAGGCTCAATAGAACAGTGGCACGCGCCCGCGCGCGCGCGCACACACACACACACACACACACACACACACACACACACACACACACACCAACGAAACATTATATATATATATATATATATATATTATTTTTTTCCTTAATAAGATGAAGGTAAGAAGTTTTATTTATTTATATATTGTAGAACTCGCCTGTGACACCATCGAATGCTTAAAAGAATCTTCACACAGGTTACTCTTATTTCATTGCTTAAAGGATTTGCTATATTTTCTGCACGATGACCTCCTTGAGACCATTCACCTTTCATTTTCGGGTTCACCTGTTCTAAGCACAGGCCTCTCTCTCTCTCTCTCTCTTTCTCTCTCTCTCTCTCTTTCTCTCTCTCTCTCTCTCTCTCTCTCTCACACAATATATACGACGTTTCAAGATTTATAAGTTATCTTTTATATTAAAATAAATACCGCCTCAATTAATTAACCTTGCTAACCTCGTTAATGTTCCGTGTATTGGTCTCTCTTCACACGAAGGTCAAGCGGGTGGCCCCGCCTCTAGGCCTGACTTGGTGGAGGAGCGAGATGCTTTCTTGGGCTATCCACCGCACATAGCCAGGTACTCTTGGCTCATCTGGTACCGTCCTGAGCCAGGCATCTAGTCTTCTCTTGAAGACTTCAACTTTGACCCCTGTAACGTTTCTGAGGTCCTTTGGAAACTTGTTAAAAATTCTTCGGCCTCTGACAGCCAAGCTATTTTCCGTCACTGTTGAAGAGGTCCCTTGTCGGGCCTTTAATTTCGAAATATGACACATTCTGCCTTTCCTATTTTGCTACGTTGTTTGAATGTTAATTGGGTTTAGTTTGAGGTTTGATACCAGTTTTTCAATCATTTTCCATATGTAGATTATGGTGTACCTCTCTCTTCTTCTTTCCAGGGAGTACAGATTTAGTTTAAGTAGTCTTTCCCAGTAGTTGAATTCTTTCCAGTCATCAATATTTGCTGTGAAATGTCTCTGAGTTTTTCTAGTCTGGTAGTTTCTTCCTTTTTATATGAGGACGTCAAGGCTGAGCAGTATTCAAGTTTTGGTATAATCAGGTTTTTAAGCAGGGGAATGATTACTGTCCTATCCCTTCTTTTAAACGTTCTTAGTACCTGTCCCGCGACTCTTTTTGCTTTGTTTATCGCTATCTAATTTTGTGTTTCGAATTTCGCATCATTGGTCATTATTACCCCCAAATCGATCGCTTTCGTGCTTCCCTGCATTTCCTATCTACGTGGAGCATAATATGCAGTCTAAGTTCCTCATTTCTACCATATCTCAAGAGCTGAAATTTCTCGGTGCTAAATGTTATGTTGTTTACTGACCATTTGTATATTTTGTTCGTGTCTCTCTGCAAGCTCTCCACCTATTTTGCATCGCTGATTTTTCTGCTGATCTTTGTATCGTCTGCAAAGGATGTTACTGTACTGTTGCTGTTTACTCCACTGTCTATGTCTGTTAGCATGATAATGAACAGGAGTGATGCCAGTACTGTAACTTGTGGTACTGAGCTGCGTACTTCCGATTCTGATGAAGATATACCTTGAATTTTGACGACCTGGAGACGTTCTTTGAGGAAGTTGTAGATCCATTTTCCCACTTTGCCTGTTATTCCCATATATTTCATTTTATGTGCTATTATACTATGATCACATTTGTCGAAAGCTTTAGCAAAATCCGTGTATATGACATCGTAGTTGTCATTGCCTTCCAGTGCATCGGTCTATAGTTCTTTGCTTGAGATCTATCCCCTCCTTTATATATACGGACAATGTTTGCTCTTTTCAAGATGCTCGGTATTTCCCCAGTGTCTAGGGATCTTCTCCATATCCAGTATAAGGGTGTAGCTATTTAATTTTTACAGTGTTTAATTAATAATGCGTTCCCATTGTCCGGACCTGTAGCTGATGTGGTTTCATTTGTCTTATAGATCTCGTTACATCTTCTGGGGTTAAATCAAAGTCTGTTATACACTCTCCTTGCAATTTCTCTTCAACGAATGCATCTATGTCAGGTATCGCTTTGTCACTTTTAGGTGTACTGAAGACCGATTCATACTGGGATCTCAATATTTCAGATATTTTTTCTAGATCGTCCATTTGTTTATTTTCTTTTCTTAAGGGCCCGATAGAGGGCCGCGTTTTTATTTTCCTTTTCGCATAGCTATAGAAGTATTTTGGATCTTCTTTATTTCCTTTATGTATATGTATATGTACTGTATATGTACGAGGGTACTTCAATAAGTATCCGCACTTTTTATTTTAGTGATAATATAGTATATATAATATATACTCGTAATAACGAGCCAAACTGAGATGTATAGGCTTATTTAGGCTAGCAACAGTATAGGTTTATTTAGGCTAGCAACAGTATAGGCTTATTTAGGCTACTCGTAGCTGTCACATATCGTACGAGTAGTGAGCATGGCTGCGCCGCTTTCAATTTGTACTCTGGAAGAACAGAGATCCGTTGTTCGTTTTTTGTGGGCAGAAGGTGTGAAAGGAGCTGAAATTCACACGCGTTTATGTGCTCAGTATGGGAATAATGCGTTACTACGACGAAGTGTGTACGAGTGGATTCAAATGTTCAAGGAAGGTCGGACATGTGTGACAGATGCTCAGCGCTCAGGACGACCGTCAACATCAACCAGTGCTGACAAGTAGGAAGAAGCCAGAGCCATGATTTTCGATGACAGAAGATTAACAATAAAAGAAATTGCATCTTCATTAGACATCAGTCAAGGGTCAGCCTATTCGATAGTTCATGACATTCTTGACTTTCACAAAGTTTGTGCAAGATGGGTGCCCAAACAGTTGGCAGAAGAGCACAAGCGTAATCGTATGGACGTCTGCTCTAGTCTTTTGGCGCGGTATCATGATGAAGGTGAAAACTTTTTGGAGCGCATTATCACACGAGATGAAACCTGGATCCGTCACTATGAACCAGAAAGCAAACGACAGAGCATGCAATGAAAGCATCCAACATCTCCCGTTGCAAGGAAGTTCAAAGCGCAGCCGTCAGCAGGTAAAGTTATGCTAACACTGTTTTGGGATACACGAGGCCCTATCCTTGAACATTATCTAGAGCGTGGAACTACAGTAACAAGTGCATCGTATTCTGACATGCTTCGGAATGAGTTAAAGCAAGCAATTCGCACAAAACGGAGAGGAAGATTGTCGGAAGGTGTTATTCTGTTACACGACAATGCGCGCCCTCATACCGCTGCACAGACTAGAAAATGCCTTCAAGAACTTAAATTTGAAGTTCTCGACCATCCAGCCTACAGTCCAGACCTGGCACCTTCGGATTTTTACCTGTTTGGACCACTAAAAGACGCTTTGAGAGGTCAACGATTCCAAGACGATGATGACCTGAAGGAGGCGGTGCATGACTGGCTAGGTACACAGCCAAAAACATTCTTTTGTGATGGAATTAGGAAGCTTGTAGATCGCTGGACTAAGTGTATTGAGAAACAGGGAGACTATATTGAGAAGTGATGTGTTTATAATTTATCAGATGTGAAAATAAAATTGTGAAAATAAAAGTGCGGATACTTATTGAATTACCCTCGTATGTATATATATATATATATATACACCAGGTGGACGAAAAAAACTGGACACTTGTTTTTCCTACAAATTTCAAACTAGTCAAGCTAGTACACCCAAATTAGTACAAGAAGTAGCCAATAGTATAGTTATTATGTGCTAAAAATTTCAATGGAACTATGGAAGAAGTAGCCAATAGTATAGTTATTACGTGCTAAAAATTTCAATGGAACTCATGTAAAACTTACCCTATTGAAATCGATGTTGTATTGGCCCCCCATTTTCTTAAATTACGGCCAGTACTCTCCTTTTCCACTGATCTATGGATGACTTGATTTTGTCTTGGGACACCATAGGCCAAACAACCTCAGTTCTTTGTCTAAGTGCTTCCAGGTTTGAAAATGGTTCCCTGCGACTATGGTACACCAATGATTTCAGCTCATTCCGCACGAAGTAATCAAGAGGATTTAAGTCAGGAGAATTTGGTACAATTTGGTACTTCGTACAAGAAGTAGCCAATAGTATAGTTATTATGTTCTAAAAATTTCAATGGAACTCATGTAAAACTTACCCTATTGAAATCGATGTTGTATTGGCCCCCCATTTTCTTGAAATACGGCCAGTACTCTCCTTTTCCACTGATCTATGGATGACTTGATTTTGTCTTGGGACACCATAGGCCAAACAACCTCAGTTCTTTGTCTAAGTGCTTCCAGGTTTGAAAATGGTTCCCTACGACCATGGTACACCAATGGTTTCAGCTCATTCCACACGAAGTAATCAAGAGGATTTAAGTCAGGAGAATTTGGTGGCCATTCTTCACTTTTTATGAATTCAGGAATATTCGTCATCAAAAATTCTTGGGTTACCTTAGCTGAATGAGATGGTGCATTGTCTTGAACAAAAATAAAATCTTCGTTCGGGTACAAATCTTGGCATTCCAGTAAAAGTTCTCCGAGGTGTTCAATGTAATTTTGCTCGTTCATTTTTGTTTTCTGTGGATCAGTAAAGAATAATTTGGTTTTTCCATTGTAAGAAACACCACAAGATACCATTCATTTCTTGGAAAATCGTGAAATTGGATGATAAAGACGGTCTGGCGGGATTTCCGATTTTGAAATTAATGTATTGACTCTGTTTTGTCGATTTGTTGATACAGTTAATGTAAAGTCGGACTCATCTTGAAAAAACACGCGTTTAATATCTGCTAAATTAAATTTCCTGTACAAAAAATTACACCTTTCTAACCGTTTTCCATGGCTTCTTTTGTTATTCTGGGGGCACTCAATCTTTTAAAAGATCTGATACCTTTACTTTTCATTATGTTTTGGACACTGTTGCGCGAAATATTTAAATTATTCGCCATTTTTCTCTGCGAAAGATGAGTACCAGGATTATTTTCCTGCGACAACGGATGCTCTTCAACGTACTTTTCGTTTTCTCGAGTCCGAGCAGTACGCGGACGACCGCTGCCACGTTTTCTGTCAGTTGACCCTGATTGTCTAATTTTATTATTACGTATTGTACTGTACTTCTTTTCCAATTTTTTCCAGGAAATTCACTAATTATTTTTCTAGCACTCCATCCCTCCTCAGCAAAACACGCCTTTATAACAGCTAAGTCTTCTTTACTTAAAACCATTACGATAGAATTTTAATTAACACCACAAGAAAAAAAATAAGAAAAAACATTCCATCAGCCAACACTTCTTAAAAAAATCTGACACTGCTAGCCTACCAATTCGCAATGTGGCCACTTATCATTGTCTTAGGTGCGCGTGCGCAAACCGCTTGTTTTGTAGCGAACATCTGACACATCCAAGGGCGTAGTCAGCTTCATAAAATCTTGTTGTTTGTTTCGTCAAGTTAAATTTTTTATAATTAAAAAAATGGCCAAAGATAATTAACTGAGGTTTTCAGCACATAATAACCATACTATTGGCTACATCTTGTACTAATTTGGGTATATTAGCTTTACTAGTTTGAAATTTGTAGGAAACACAAAAGTGTCCAGGCTTTTTTCGTCCACCCGGTATATATATATATATATATATATATATATATATATATATATATATATATATATATATTTAATGGCCAGTTTGGAGCCATGTTTGATGCCTAAATCGGTACTATAAGGAATGATGTGTATAATTACTGTTATAAGTGATTGTTATTAATAATTAATCAATGATAAATGCTTGGGCCAAGGTCACCAGATCTTTTAGATCAAAGAATGTTATTAATTTAGTTATTAATTAGGTTGATTGATAGAATGAGTTTTGTTCCTTTACTACACAAAATAACGATTTATGAATGACATAAACATGTCGTTTACAGTTGCAATAATGTATACACTTGAAATAATAACGCGCGAGCTAAAAGATTAGTCTTTACATAAAGTTAGGTGAATGACTCCGGGGACAGCGTGGCCCTGCACAAATGGTGTTTACTAGTGGTAGCTCATGGGTCACTGAAGCTGGTGTTCGAAGGGAGAGAAGTCAAGGTGCGTCCAGAGGCATGAGGACATGCATTGATTGAATCCTCGCGATATGACGTCATCTTAGTCGTGCTTGTGTGACGTCATCTTGATCGTGTTTGAGTTGAAGAGTTATATCGCTAATTGTGTTGATGGCATATTGTTAAGGTGTTTGCAAACGTCTCTGCATCTTCATTGGTTGGTTAAAACCTAAATGGTCTGATTATTTGAATGTATTTGATTAACATTACAATTATAGCAATTATTATTATTATTATTATTATTATTATCATCATCATTATTATTATGATTATTATTATTTAGCAGATTAGATGTGGTTAACTAGATGTGACTTCGTGCATCTTGGAAAATGAAACGACATTATTCATCAGGAGCTGAAAAACGGTAAAAGAAGAAAATAGAGGAGGAGAAGCTTTCCAGTAGCACAGGTGAGATGTGCCACTTGTATATTCTTATGATTACAGTTCAGTCAACTAGGTTAGGTAGACCATCAAGCTAGGCAAGTGCTCAGGAATCGTGTAGAGTAAGCTAGTCTCTGTAATATTTATAATATTTCGAAATGTGAAATTTAATGGATCACATCACCTCAAATTCTGTTCACACAGATCAATTATCAAACAAGATAAGAAAGAGTATTTTAGCAAAAATTAACAGAATATGTAATGTTATGTTCTTCTCAGGAGCACTACTGAAATATTTGGAAAAGCCATCCTCAACAAAGCCTGATGAGCATCATGAGCCAACAGCAGGACCATCCTCTATGCAACCTCAAACACCAGTAGAAGTAGAGCCTGATGAACCAACAAGTGGCCCATCTTCTGTTCAGTTTCAAACACCACACACGGGCATTTCTACTGAGCAACAAGAACCAAGATCTGCTCCACCGCTTGATCCGTATGACTGGCCAGTTGTCCTGTCAGATGCCTTGAAGACAGATCTGGTGTCTCGAGGACCATTTCAAATCAGTCCAGATTTCACATTCCCTAAAAGAGAGGACGGTAGAAGCGTTCATTATCATTACATGTACAGAACATCAATTAATGGGGGAAAAATAAAGCGAAGCTGGCTGATGTACTCTAGAAGGAATGATGCTCTTTATTGCTTCTGCTGCAAGTTGTTTTCAAGGAAGTCGTACAAACTAATTACGGATGGACTTTCAGACTGGATAAACGTTGGTTCGCTTCTGAAAGGCCATGAAAATAGTTCAAAACATGCAGATAACATGGCAAAATGGAAGGATCTGGAACTGCGGCTGAAAACTGGGAGGACCATTGACCAAACTGAAATGTCATTAATGGAGGTAGAGCAAAGACGCTGGCGAGATGTTCTCACACGTCTTGTAAGTATAATCCAATCACTGGCAGAGAGAAACCTTGCTTTCAGGAGGTTTTCCTCTACATTGTACAGTACAATCGAGACAATAGCAACTTCTTGAAGGAGGTTGAGCTGCTTGCCAAATTTGTTCCAGTGATGAAACAACACATCAGCAGAGTCGAAAGTGGCCAATATAGTCATTCAAGTTACCTAGGAAACATCATTCAAAATGAGCTCATTGGGTCATTAGTGGGAAGATCTTGGATGCCATTGTTGCAGAAATAAAACAAGCTAAATATTACTCACTCATTTTAGACTGCACTCCAGACATAAGCCACCAAGAACAGATGTCGATTATAATCAGAACTGTTAAAATGGGTGAAGTACCAGAAATAAAAGAATACTTCTTGGGCTTTCTTGAGGCTTCAGAAAGTACAGGCCTGGGTTTATCAGTTCTGATTCTGAAGAGACTAGATGAACTGAATATTCACTTTGATGACTGCAAAGGACAGTCAGACAACGGAGCGAACATGAAGGACAAGAACAAGGTGTTCAGGCAAAGTTATTAGAGAAGAACTGTCGTGCACTCTATGTTCCATGTGGGGCTCACACTCTGAATCTTGTAGTGGCTGATGCAGCTAAAGCTTCCACAGATGCTATCAGCTTCTTTGGCAACGTACAAAAATTGTACAACCTTTTTGCAGCAGCTACACAGAGATGGACAATCCTAAAGAAGCACGTCAACATAACACTCAAGTCTTGGAGTGAAACCAGGTGGGAGAGCCGGCATAAGAGCATTGAGGCTGTGCGATACCAGAGCCACAACATCAGAGAGGCCCTGTTGGAAGTCAGAAACAATGCCACAGATGCCATAGCCAGGACTGAAGCACAAGCACTTGCAGAGGAGGTAGGGTCTCATCGCTTTCAGATTTGCACAGTAGTATGGTATGACATTCTTCATGCAGTTAACCATGTGACAAACTTCTGCAGTCTCCTACATGCAGTTTGATGTGACAGTCACCCTCTTCACAAAAACAAAAGACTCACTCACCAGCTACAGAAACACAGGTTTTGTTGCAGCACAAGTCGTAGCTAGGGACATATGTGAGGAAATGAATGTGGAGGCTGTGCTGAAGGAGAAGAGGCTCAGATCCACAAAAAAGCACTTTGCTTACGAAGCTCCTGACGAACCATTTACAGAAGCCTTAACGAAGCTGGAAGTCAAATTTTTCAATGTGGTGGTGGATTGTGCCGTCGGGTCAATAAATGAGAGATTCTAAACATTAGATGATGTGAGGGACATATTTGGGGTTCTCCTAAACTTCACCACAATGAACAAGGAAGACTTGTCCTGCAAGTGTGAAAAGCTCTCTAAGATACTGAGCTCTGGAGCTGACTCTGACATTGATGGAAGAGATGGCCCTCGAAATTAAGAACTTGCCGACTTTACCTTCACACAACATGACTGCATTGGAGCTTCTCTCCTTCATTCATCAGAAGCAACTGGAGGAGCTATACCCCAATCTCTGGGTTGCACTAAGAATTTCCTGCACTCTACCTGTGACAGTAGCGTCAGCCGAGAGGAGCTTCTCTAAGATGACGCTAATCAAGAACTACCTCAGATCATCAATGGGGCAGGATCTCCTCAGTGGCCTTGGCATCATAAGCATCAACCAGGACGTTGGCAGGGAGATTTCATATGATGATGTTATTGATGATTTCGCCCAAAAAAGATTTAGGAGGCAAAAATTTTGAAGATACAAACTGTTCTGTATAACTGTTAGCTATTACACGATTGTATCGTAGAGTTAGTAATTGTTTGGTAGTTGATAATTGCATTTTTTTATATACATAGTTCCGTCATTTATTCTAAATAATGTATAAGCTAATTTTCGGGAATTTTATGAAGAGTATTTTTTCTGTTTGTCTTCTGAAAGTACATATTTATTTTTTTGGACATAAATGTTTCAGTAAAATTGTTTCATAATTGTTTTTTATTAACACAGCCATTTTCTGTATGTGTGTGCGCTGAGGTGATGTAGTAAGGCGTGAGTTGGTAGATGGAGGAGTAGGGCCTCAAATGGGTATACTGCTTAGTGCCCCCTAATGGCTAGAAACGGCCCTGGACGTGGGCAACAGGTCACTTGCAAAAAGGCCCCAAAAATATAGCTTCCCTCACACCAGCTATCTGCAAAGCAGATAGGATCCAGCTTTGGGACAGGATCTAAAAGTTACAGCTACACCGAGCCTACTATATCCAGAACCTCAATATAAGCAAAAGACTCGTTGCATTCGCATCGGATTGAATACATCAAAGAAAAAGGGTTAACTATTGTATTTTTAGCTTTTTCAAGGCACATAACATGTCCGTTTCATGATGGGATTGAACTCAGAATGGTCCCCTGAGATCTTTTATGTTACACACAGACCATGCATGGAACAAGGAACTCTTCTGGGAAAATTAAATCCACTGTAGTCCGAATAAGCAGATAGCTGGTGAGGGACGCTATATTTTTGAGACCTCTTTGCGAGTGACCCGTTGCCCACGTCGGGCTAACATCATGAAAAAGAAAAACTATAGTATTTGTCATTTACCATTACTTATTTTATAATATATATACACACACACACACACACACACACACTGTGTGTGTATATATATATATATATGAACAGAAGGATCAACACAACGGCAAACATTTTCGTTTATTTGTACTTCAGACGTTTCGACAAATCTTTTGTCATCATCAGTGAATTAAGTCTTAAAACCTTAAAACAAAAGTAAAAAGTGAAAAGTGAAATTACATCAATACAATATTAAAACCATTAAAATTAAAACCTTAAAGCAAAATGAAAATTGCATCAATACAAAAATAAAATCATTTAAATTTCATCACTATAAAAACTAAAATTAAATTAAATTACCTCAATAGGTAAATACACAATGTTTACATCCACCTCCATACTTGGCAAAGTCTAAGAGAACACTGGATGGTCAGAGGATTAGAAAGGGTATGTCTGTGAGAATCGGTTGGTTAGTTAAAAGAGTTGTAATTTGTAGGATGAGCTATTATTATTAAGGGAGGGTTTGTTTCTATAGATGTACAAAGATTCTAAAATTCGGAGTTCTGTAAGGTTATTGGATCTAGTTAAAATTTCAAACTGAGTTTTGTGAAGGGGATGGTCGTTTTCATTACTATGGTTTCTAATTGCGGATTGTGGAGGGCTACTGAGGGGACGGTTGGTACGGACTGACAAGCCCAAATGTTGAGAAAGGCGCACCTCCAGTTGGAGTTGAGTGCTGCCAATATACGCAGCCTTACAGCTGTCGCACGTGTATTTGTAAACAACATTGGGACATACAGTTTTGGGGAATTCATCTTTGAACTTTAAAAAATTTGATAATTTAGGTGGGTTGACGAAGGCGAATCTAAAATTTATTTGGGGATAACTAGACTTGAGCAGTTTGGACAATTCACCTCGAATACGCAATGATAAATAACCATAAAAAGGTAATTTAATATATCTGGTTTCTTTTTGTACTGTAGTTATGGGGAGTTTAGTATCAAAAGTGTTATTTAAAAATTTATTTAATTGGTTATCGAATAGATGAGAAGGGTAGTAATTGTTAATAAAGTACTGTTTTAAAAATTTAAATTCTTCGTTTAACGAAAAGTAATCCGAACAAATACGGTAACTTCTCGTTAATAATGTTACTATAGCACTAATCTTATATTTATAAAACATACAACTTAAATAATTGGTTCCCAAGCCAGTAAAAGTTTGTTTTCGAAATAGTGAAGTATGGAACTTATTATGAGCCCGTTTAACTAAAACATCCAGGAAAGGTAAACTATTATTTGTTTCGTTTTCACACGTGTACTTAATATTACTATGTTGTTTATTAAGATAATCAAGAAAAAGTTTTACGTGTGAAGGATGGTTAAATATTAAGAAAGTGTCATCCACGTATCTTCTGTAATATATGGGTTTAAAACTACTAGGACAACTTTTCAACCAAATTTCTTCGTAATGGCAAAGAAATGCATTTGCTAGTGTTGGGCTTAACGGGGAACCCATAGCTACCCCATCAATTTGGCTGTAAAGGTTGCTATTAAATAAGAAAAGATTATCAAAACACACTATTTCGAGAAGGTTTTTAAATTGAGTCTGAGTGAGGCCATTAATAAGAGTATTATCAGTTGTGAATAACTTATTTAGTATGATATTTAATGTTTCTTTTAACGGGACATTAGTAAACAATGACGAGACATCAAAACTGGCCATAGTAAGAGAATCGGCATGATTGATCTCTTTTATCTCTTTAGCAAAATCAAACGAGTTATCCCCAAATAAATTTTAGATTCGCCTTCGTCAACCCACTTAAATTATCAAATTTTTAAAGTTCAAAGATGAATTCCCCAAAACTGTATGCCCCAATGTTGTTTACAAATACACGTGCGACAGCTGTAAGGCTGCGTATATTGGCAGCACTCAACTCCAACTGGAGGTGCGCCTTTCTCAACATTTGGGCTTGTCAGTCCGTACCAACCGTCCCCTCAGTAGCCCTCCACAATCCGCAATTAGAAACCATAGTAATGAAAACGACCATCCACTTCACAAAACTCAGTTTGAAATTTTAACTAGATCCAATAACCTTACAGAACTCCGAATTTTAGAATCTTTGTACATCTATAGAAACAAACCCTCCCTTAATAATAATAGCTCATCCTACAAATTACAACTCTTTTAACTAACCAACCGATTCTCACATACATACCCTTTCTAATCCTCTGACCATCCAGTGTTCTCTTAGACTTTGCCAAATATGGAGGTGGATGTAAACATTGTGTATTTACCTATTGAGGTAATTTAATTTAATTTTAGTTTTTATAGTGATGAAATTTAAATGATTTTATTTTGTATTGATGCAATTTTCATTTTGTTTTAAGGTTTTAATTTTAATGGTTTTAATATTGTATTGATGTAATTTTCACTTTTCACTTTTTACTTTTTTTTAAGGTTTTAAGACTTAATTCACTGATGATGACAAAAGATTTGTCGAAACGTCTGAAGTACAAATAAATGAAAATGTTTGCCGTTGTGTTGATCCTTCTGTTCATCTGTAAGCTCCGTTTCCCTAAGGAGAAGTCAATAGCTTTGATATTAACCCAGAGATATGGCCGATCGACATTGAACTATTACAGACAATGTGAAAGAGTCTATTTGAAACTTAACAAGGCTATTGTGATGAGAGTTTCTTGTCTAAGTGCAAAAGTTATAATATTGTGCCTAATTTCCTTAGATTTAAACTTTATAATAAACGCCTCCACAACTCCAAACTATATAAATCATGGCAATATAAATTATTAAATTTGGAGCTTCAATCGAAAACTAAAACAGTGAGTTTTCTCAAGCTGAAATATAAGAATTCTCTGTTTGGTCTAAAATCTAGGGTGTCTTATATTGATTATCATTGTTTAGTTACTAAATTTCAAACTTGCTGTGATAAAATTGTCAATAGACATAAAAGGATACATGCTGCCAAATTGGAAAAATTGGGAATCACTCAGTCGTTTTTTAATAATCCAGATAATTTTATTTTTAATTTCTCTAATATTTTAAGTATTAGAGAGAAAGAAATATTGTCGGTAGGTTTAAATTTTGATCTACCTCATTATAAACTAAATTTTTATAAATTTTTCTCTGGCTTTGAAAATCTTATGAATATTAAGAATTGTGAGATCCGACCAAATTTCTCGTTTCATAACTTGGTAAAACAAGTGGAGAGCATCTCTTGTAAGAATTTTTATAATTTTAAACCCCATAAGGTGTTTTCTCCCCTCTTTAATAAGCAAGATTTTAAAATTCTTAATAATTTGAAAAAGGATAACTGTCATCATTACAAAACCGGATAAGGGTAAAGTAGTGCTGATTGATTCAACAGTTTACATAAATAGAATGGAGACAATTTTGTCGGATACGTCTAAATTTAAAAGGGTAAAAGAGAATGTTCTGTCTAAATTACTAAAACTCGAAGATAAACTTAATAGGTGTTTGCGTAAATTAAAAAACAGTAATATTATTGCTGACAATACATACAATTTTTTATTTGCTTCTGGTTCTAATCCAGGAATTCTATATGGTTTACCTAAAGTCCATAAGCCAAATTTCCACTAAGACCTATTCTTTCGGCATGTGGTACATTCAATTATAATTTAGCCATATTCTTCGTTCCCTTGCTTTCAAAACTCACCTTTAATGATTATTCTATTAACAACTCGTTTGATTTTGCTAAAGAGATAAAAGATTCAATCATGCCGATTCTCTTACTATGGCCAGTTTTGATGTCTCGTCATTGTTTACTAATGTCCCGTTAAAGAAACATTAAATATCATACTAAATAAGTTATTCACTACTGATAATACTCTTATTAATGGCCTCACTCAGACTCAATTTAAAAACCTTCTCGAAATAGTGTGTTTTGATAATCTTTCTTATTTAATAGCAACCTTTACAGCCAAATTGATGGGTAGCTATGGGTTCCCCGTTAAGCCCAACACTAGCAAATGCATTTCTTTGCCATTACGAAGAAATTTGGTTGAAAAGTTGTCCTAGTAGTTTTAAACCCATATATTACAGAAGATACGTGGATGACACTTTCTTAATATTTAACCATCCTTCACACTTAAAACTTTTTCTTGATTATCTTAATAAACAACATAGTAATATTAAGTACACGTGTGAAAACGAAACAAATAATAGTTTACCTTTCCTGGATGTTTTAGTTAAACGGGCTCATAATAAGTTCCATACTTCACTATTTCGAAAACAAACTTTTACTGGCTTGGGAACCAATTATTTAAGTTGTATGTTTTATAAATATAAGATCAGTGCTATAGTAACATTATTAACAAGAAGTTACCGTATTTGTTCGGATTACTTTTCGTTAAACGAAGAATTTAAATTTTTAAAACAGTACTTTATTAACAATTACTACCCTTCTCATCTATTCGATAACCAATTAAATAAATTTTTAAATAACACTTTTGATACTAAACTCCCCATAACTACAGTACAGAAAGAAACCAGATATATTAAATTACCTTTTTATGGTTATTTATCATTGCGTATTCGAGGTGAATTGTCCAAACTGCTCAAGTCTAGTTATCCCCAAATAAATTTTAGATTCGCCTTCGTCAACCCACCTAAATTATCAAATTTTTTAAAGTTCAAAGATGAATTCCCCAAAACTGTATGTCCCAATGTTGTTTACAAATACACGTGCGACAGCTGTAAGGCTGCGTATATTGGCAGCACTCAACTCCAACTGGAGGTGCGCCTTTCTCAACATTTGGGCTTGTCAGTCCGTACCAACCGTCCCCTCAGTAGCCCTCCACAATCCGCAATTAGAAACCATAGTAATGAAAACGACCATCCCCTTCACAAAACTCAGTTTGAAATTTTAACTAGATCCAATAACCTTACAGAACTCCGAATTTTAGAATCTTTGTACATCTATAGAAACAAACCCTCCCTTAATAATAATAGCTCATCCTACAAATTACAACTCTTTTAACTAACCAACCGATTCTCACAGACATACCCTTTCTAATCCTCTGACCATCCAGTGTTCTCTTAGACTTTGCCAAGTATGGAGGTGGATGTAAACATTGTGTATTTACCTATTGAGGTAATTTAATTTAATTTTAGTTTTTATAGTGATGAAATTTAAATGATTTTATTTTTGTATTGATGCAATTTTCATTTTGCTTTAAGGTTTTAATTTTAATCGTTTTAATATTTTATTGATGTAATTTTCACTTTTCACTTTTGTTTTAAGGTTTTAAGACTTAATTCACTGATGATGACAAAAGATTTGTCGAAACGTCTGAAGTACAAATAAATGAAAATGTTTACCGTTGTGTTGATCCTTCTGTTCATCTGTAAGCTCCGTTTCCCTAAGGAGAAGTCAATAGCTTATATATATATATATATATATATATATATATATACATATATACACTATATGATCAAAAGTATTCGGACACCCCGGAAAATCCGCATTTCTGCAAATATCACCTTCGCCGAAAGGTATGCTGGGAAAAAGCGTGGCGAAACTATAATGCTGAGGTGTTCTGTTAAGTTATCAGTAACTGTTGTGAAGCCATGCCGCGCGGATGTGAACTCTCCGAGTTCCAACGTGGACTCATCATCGGATGTTATTTAAGTAACGTTTCTATACGAAACATTGCAGCCAAACAGGATATACCAAAGTCGACTGTAGCGGATGTTATCATGAGATGGAAGCACAACGGTGCAACTAACGCGAAAAAAACGTTCCGGACGACCACGCAAACTGACGGAACATGATAGAAGAAGTCTGGTACGACATGTCAAGAAGTCCCGCACGTCCTCTGCCGCTTCCATCGCTGAGGAGGTAGGAAGAGCATCCAGTACCTCCGTTAGTACTGTAACTATCCGCAGAGAGATGCACAGACTCGGTTATTATGGTAGAGCAGCTGTACACAAGCCACTGATTACAAAAGTTAATGCCACGCGTCGTTTGGCCTGGTGTGTCTCCCGTCGTTCCTGGATCATGGAGGACTGGAAAACTGTTCTTTGGAGCGACGAGTCGCGGTATTCACTCTTCCAGTCTGATGGGCGTGTTTGGGTGTGGCGACAGCCTGGAGAATGGCTTCTTTCTGACTGTGTACGTCTAACGGTGAAGTTCGGTGGAGGGTCCATCATGGTATGGGGTTGTTTTTCCTGGCTAGGGCTCGGCCCGTTGGTTGTTACCCACTACCATGAACGCTGACATTTATCTCGACGTTCTGGACAATTCGGCCCTCCCTACACTGTGGCAATACTATGGAGATAGCCATTGTTTGTTTCAACAGGATCGAGCTCCCTGCCATACTGCAAGGCGTGTGCAGGACTGGTTTCGTGAAAATAAGGTGGATTTGTTAGACTGGCCTGCTCAGAGCCCTGATCTCAACCCAATCAAGCACATGTGGGACGAACTGGAGCGACGGATACGAAACCGCACACCACACCTGGCTTCACTTGCATCTCTTGCATCAGCTCTGCAAGAGGAATGGCTCGCCATTCCTGCACAGACTTACCGAAAACTGGTGGAAAGCATGCCTCGACGTGTTGACGCTGTAATAAAAGCAAAGGGTGGACCTACTGGTTACTAAATGCCATAATAAAACCATTTTTCCCAAAACCATGCGGTGTCCAAATACTTTTGATCATATAGTGTATATACACATGCATACGAGAATATATATTTTGAGAGAGAGAGAGAGAGAGAGAGAGAGAGAGAGAGAGAGAATTTTAAGAAAGTGTATTTTAAAAATAAGCACACCGGACAAAAAATTAGTCACCCCTCTCAGAATGTACCTAATAACGTGTGACGGCGCCTCTGGCCTTGATAACCGCGCGAATCCGGCGAGGCAGAGAGACTACGAGGTTGTGCATGTACTGAACATCGATTTGCTGCCACTCGTTCATCAGCCGGTCCCGAAGTTCCGCCAGAGTCCGCGCTTCACTTTCTGTTTCCAGCCTGAGCAACACCTTCGACGCATTCAGGATTAAAGGCTTCATTGGACCTGCGATGTACTCGTCGCCTCCCATCATTGGAGAACAAACAAAAACGGGACTCATCGGACCAAATTACACGTTTCCAATCTGCCGCAGTCCAGTTTTTGTGCCTCTGAGCCCATTTATAACGTGCCAATTTGTGACTTGCTGTTAACAGCGGCCTCTTCCGTGGTACCCTGCTCCAGATGTCCATCGCATGCAGTTCTCGTCGCAATGTCCGTTCGGAAATTGGTCGCTGGAGAACCTCATTGGTTTCTTGGAGCAATTGTTCTCTGGTTTGAAAACGATTTGCAGTTACTAGACGAGAAACATGGCGGCGGCCCCTATTGTCGAGAATTGTTTTCTGGCCACAGTTACGCCGTCGATTGTCAGTTGATTGCGAACTACACCACTCTTTGTAAACTCGCTGGACAGTACGCGTTGACATACCAACAAATTGGGCTACTTCAGACATTTTGTGTCCGTGGGCTCTGCCAAACACGATGGCTCCTTTTTGCCACTGAGTAACGTCTGCCTCACGACCCATTTTGCAGACTATATCCAACACACACTTTGTTCTTCACCACCTCACGAAACAGATCTGATCCTGTGTGCTACGTCACCGCTACTTGTCACTTACCAATGCTACATCAGCGCCCTCTGTGTGACCTTGAACTTCCTACTATCGGTGCTATTAGGGGTGACTAATTTTTTGTCCGGTGTGCTTAGTATTTTCAGTAAGAAATAGTTTGTAACTAGTGAAATGTGTGTGAGGATGTTTATGTATTTGCTACCATGAAAAAAAATCAGTGTTTTTTTATCAAAATTATGCACAATTTCCTCATGTTCTTTTTCTTCTTTATTTTATATTGATTATGCACTTTTTTGGATGTACGAAAATGACCTTCGGAGCCAATGGACCCCAAAAATAGTTCTACGGTAAATGACTCTTTTCAAAGAATGAAAACCTTTGCGCTCATGTGATGAAAGATATATATATATATATAGTGTATGTGTGTGTGTATATATATATATATATATATATATATGCCCTTTGTTTATATTCTTCAAGGTTACTATCTCATTTGTCAATAGATCCATCAATCACACGTCAGACAAGAATTTCTACCCCTGTATTGTTTTATATATATATATATATATATATATATATATATATAATCATGCGGGTTGCTTCTACAGAGCTTCAATTTAATATTTAGGAGAAATCCAATGACAAGGAGAAATGTAAATGCCATGAAAAGTCTTCTTTAATGCGCAACGTTTCGAGCAAATACGCTCATCTTCAGGCTGTATGATAACAATGTGAAATTAAAATCAATAATTGAATGAAAAACCAGACAAAGAAATTTCTATAACCTATTCATAAAGGCAAACTTTAAAAGACTGAAAAAAGAGGGTTAAATTCTAAGTTATACAGATTTACATTTAAAATTAAGAAGCTATTTTTAAATACATATAGTAAATGTGAAATTAATACACTGGAAAAATTAACAATAGTACACTGGAATAATGAAACTAACTAACCTTTCACTGCAATTTCCGAGGCTAGACTGATTTAAGCACAAAACGGGAAAACATAAGATAAGATAAGATAAGATAAGATAAGATAAGATGGTGAGGGCGATTGGGGAAGGGGGATTATAAGGAATTGGGGAAGGAGGAGGGATTATAAAAAGTTTAAAGGGACGGCTGATGAGTCAACATTTAACGTCGGGGTCAAAGTTTTAATATAAAGCGATTCCAGAATTCTAAGTGAGTTGGGACAAGTATTACAACCAAGAATTTTAAAATTTTCTAAAGTGACATCAGTTTTACATTTGATACTGTGTTCCCGAATGCTAGAAAACTTCTTTAGTTTTTAAAATTTTACCTGTTCGGCCACTTATTCCCATATGCGAATAAAATCTAGCCCTGAGAGAGCGAACAGTGCTGCCAATGTAATTCCCAAGGAGACACCTAGGGCAGGTAAATAAATATACAACACCGCTACGCAACGAGTCAGGGGTTCGATCCTTCGCTGAGAAAAAGCTACCTAAAGACGTTTTATTAATAAATATGATGCGGAAATCAGTATGATAAAAAAATTTCCTTAACAACTTTGTAAATTTAAGCTTAAATTCCTTATTCAAAGGACCCATTTCAGGTACCAAGAAATATTTTATATCCTTCGGCACTGTAATACAAGGAAGTTGAGGGCTATAAACATTATTTAAGAAGGATCTAATTAGTTTATCTACATATTGAACAGGAAAACTATTATTGGTAAAGTATGATCTTAGATTATTAAATTCATCATTAAGTAAGGTAAAACTAGAGGTCAAATTATATCGTCTGAACAGGAGAGTTTTAATACAAGACATCTTATAGTTCAAATCAGTAAAACTAAAAAATTCATGCCCAAACCAGTGAAAGTGGGTTTCCTGTAAACTGATGTAGTAATAGAATCACCGTTTTTCGAAATTAAAAGATCTAAAAAGGGAAGGGAGCCATTTTTCTCAGTTTCCATTGTATACGTTATATTGGGGGTGCAAAGAATTTAGGAAGTTAAAGAATTGTTGCGCTTGTACCGCATTATCAAAGACAGCTATCGAATCATCAACTTAGAATTTAACCCTCTTTTTTCAGTCTTTTAAAGTTTGCCTTTATGAATAGGTTATAGAAATTTTCTTTGTCTGGTTTTTCATTCAATTATTGATTTTAATTTCACATTGTTATCATACAGCCTGAAGATGAGCGTATTTGCTCGAAACGTTGCGCATTAAAGAAGACTTTTCATGGCATTTACATTTCTCCTTGTCATTGGATTTCTCCTAAATATATATATATATATATATATTAAACATATGTTTAACATATAAGTTCCTCAGGGGACCAATCTTTGTTGTTGTACACATATATATATATATATATATATATATATATATATATAATGCGTCTAGGGTGCGTACCAGATAATTTCAAGTTAGCAAATGTAACACCTATCTTTAAGAAAGGCGATAAAGGTGCGGCGGGAAATTATAGGCCAATCAGTTTAACGTCTGATTGTTTAAGCTACTCGAATCAATAATTACGGATCATATAGTCGAACACTTAGAATTGCATAACTTGGCTAGAAATACGCAGCACGGTTTTAGGCGAAACAAATCTTGCCTAACTAATCTTTTAGAATTTTTTCAAAGCGTGTTTGAAGTTTACGATAGTCATCGGGCGGTTGATGTAGTGTATTTAGATTTTCAAAAAGCGTTTGACACCGTACCACACAAAAGACTCATTGGAAAATCTAAGGCTCATGGAATCAGGGGTGTAGTAATAAATTGGATAGAAGAGTGGTTGCGAGGGAGAAAACAGAGGGTGGTTGTTGATGGAGCGGAGTCGTGTTGGGCTAATGTAGCGAGCGGCGTTCCTCAGGGTTCTGTATTGGGCCCCTTGCTTTTTCTTATATATATTAACGATTTAGATGTCGGCCTAGTCAGTACGGTTTCAAAGTTTGCGGATGACACGAAGTTGGGTGGTATGGCGATTAATGACGAAGATAGAGGTAAAATCCAGGAAGATCTCAATAAAATCGTTGATTGGTCAGTCACATGGCAAATAAGATTTAACGTCGATAAGTGCAAAATTTTACATATAGGTTCGCGTAACGGTAATTTTTGCGTATAGTATGTCAGGGAAGGAGTTAGCAAGCGTAGAGCAGGAAAAAGATTTAGGAGTTATAGTCACTGGTGATTTAAAAGTGGCGAAACAAAGTACAGCAGCGGTCAATAAAGCGAACAAAGTGCTAGGTTTTATAGCTCGGAATTTTGAGTACAAATCGCGCGGTATTATTGTTCCTCTTTATAAATCATTAGTTAGACCCCATTTGGAGTACGCGATCTAATTTTGGAATCTGCATATGCGAAAACATATCGGCAAAATTGAAAGAGTTCAAAGACGAGCAACTAAGATGATTCCGTCGCTTAGGTTGAAATCTTATGAGGATAGGCTTAAGGAGTTAAAATTGACTACACTCGAGACTAGGAGGCTAAGGGGTGATCTAATCCAGGATTTTAAAATTATGAATGGGTTCGATAACGTAGATAGAGATAGCGTTTTCGAAATATCTCAATATAACAGAACTAGAAATAAGGGTGTAAGTTGACAAGTAGAAGGTTCGAGACAGCAGTTGCCAAAAACTTTTTTACGTATAGAATAGTAAAGAGGTGGAATAGTTTGCCGGTAGAAGTAATTAGTAGTACGTCTATAAACATGTTTAAAAATCGATTAGACGCATATGTTGATAGATTGGGTATAATTTAATGTAGTAAAATTAAGACCTTGTGGTTCGGAACCCACGTAAAATCGTAGATCCTCTCCGCCACCACGGAGGACATGCACAGTACACAATTACGAACACAGTTAGATAGACCAGCCATGAGTGGATCCCAGGGTCTTTGTTGGTCTGAAACATTGTAACATATATATATATATATTAGGGTGTCTCTTATTGGGTAGTCAAAAATTGAAATGTTGAATTATTTTATCTGCGCCCCCTAAAATAGTTCCATTTAGCATAAAAACTAAAACTTGAAGGTTTGACACAAATTGGCTCATATTTAGGGGTCGCCTCCGGCTAATAAAAATGGTGACCATGGCATAATAGCTCCTGACATATGATTATGCTCATTATACACATAATTCCTTCCTTCTTTTTTAGTTTGATTCGTTTTTATAAGTATAGGCCTTCTTATTTATCATTGATCCTTTTCTAACCTATCCTTGATGTTGTTATAATCCATCCTTTGGTCCTCAATCCTTCTTTATCCCAATCCTTTTTCTCCTATCCAAAATCCTTCCTGGCTCTTTTTTTATATACAATCAGCAATGAAGCATTGCTACAAAAAAAAAACCATTAGTTTATTATATAGAGATAATTCAAAATGCCAGTGCTATTTACATACTTTAATTACTTTAATTAGCATTATTTCCTATACAACATTTATTTAATATACAATGATTATACAATATGGTGTATTTTAAGGTGCGACCTCATTGATGGTTATTTTTTGAGAAGAACAGTTTTTGATGGAACTGGGTGACTCTGGCGGTGTTTTGCAACAATTTGGAGCAGGAACTGGAGCTGCTCTTCCCCCACTGTCAATTTCTTATTCAGCTCTTGAACTAAAGCTACTGCACGTTCTGCCCGGTCATTTACAACAGATAGAGCTGCAACAATAGCTCTGGCCCTTAAATATTCACAGTTGGATGTCCAAGTGCTGGGTGCCTTGTTCAGAAATCCTTCTGGCAAATTCAGCTTAGTAAAGAATTCTCTAGTATTTCTTGTAACAAGTTGGTGTAGTCCTTCACCAGAGCAGAAGGTCGATTCAGGAATCCGAGGACGCTTGGGTGGTCTATCAGTGGACTCATCTTCTAATGCCTTTACCATGCGTTTCTTTACATCTGTAGTAATTCGCTCATCAAAGAAAGCAAGACCAACTGCTTCTTCAGACAGGTACCATAAGTGGTTAGAGAGCTTTTTTTTAGTTGCATCAGAAATCTTTTTGTTAGGATAATTAATCAATGACCTCATAAGGAGCCAGTCATTAAATGGGGTTTCAATAGGGAGTGAGGATGTTGTCCAAGCCTTCATATAGATGAGAACAGAAAAAAGGGAAAGATCTCGAATTCCTCGTTCTTCAGTCTTAGTCATCTTGAACTGGTTTCGAAAAAGCCACATCTTGATAGAATAGAGCGCTTTGGACATCCAGCGAGCTCGATGCATGGCACCTGGTGCACGAAACTTGATGCCTTTATTGGGGACACCTCCAAGAAAGATGATGGACAGATCCAAAAGTTCTTGATAGTCATCCCGTAGCATAGGTGCCTGGGATCTAGCAAACTGAATTAGTTCAGTTTTAGACTGGATAATTGCTTCTTAGTAATCGTGTCTGTCTCACCTGTTTGGAACTGGCTTTGATCAACAGAAGTCCAATTGTCACGAAAACGCTTAAAGATCAATATCTCTGGACCAGTTGATGTAGATCCCAATGTTGCTTCAAATGCAGCTCCCAACAATAAATCTAAAACATGGTGTCTACAAGGCAAGTACAAAACATCATGTCCCAATTTTGCTTCGATGAGAGCACAGGCTCCACTATATTGACCCGTGTTGAAGCTGTTGTATCGAAACAAATTGCTTTTACTCTCTCTGTAATTCCCCATTCATTCAGGCAGTTAAAGACGGCCTCAGCTTGTGCTTCTCCAGTTGAGTTTGGGATTTTGGGGACACCAAGCAGCTGTTCAACACCAGGTCCTGACACAAGTACTGGGAGACGATCAATGTGCTTGTGCGAGGTGAGGTCCTCCATCTTGCCATCCCAGTGGACTGTCATAGAACATTCTCCATGGAAATGCTCCTTAAGTTCTTTAGCATGACGAGCTCGGTTCTTATTTCGAAGGCGATGGATAGAATTTTGGTTTATGTTGTAATCTGAAGCGTCCAAACCAAAGCTTTTAGCTGCCTCTGCGAGGATAAATGTTGCCTTTCTAGAGGAAATTTGTGTACGATCCAGGGCAGCAGACATTTGAATAGTCATCATGTTTTTCATGCCTCATTTTTTCTTAGATTTTGGTAAAGCACAAGCTCCTTTGGGCTCCTCCTCCTCATTCTCACTTTCATCAGTGAAACATGTTTAAACAGGTTGATCTTGTCTTATCAAGCAATATTTTCAGCTACAAACTTGACAATTATCTCTAATATATTCATTTAATTGAATTCATCATAAATATGATGATTAATTAATTAAAAACATATGTTTAGTATACTTGACAACTGCTAGTAATTTCAAATATTAATTGCATAAATAATAGCTATATTTTATGAACTTTAATAAGCGGGGGCGACCTCTAAAAATTGTTCAATCCAAAACATATTTTATATGTGATGTTTTTTCAACCAATGGAACTGGTTGAGGGGGCGCAACCTAAACAAATCAACACTTCGAAAATAAGAGACACCCTAATATATATATATAATATATAATATATATATATTATATATATATATATATATATATATATATAAATAATAATTCTAACATTCATCTTTGAATACAAAGTCCAAACTCGCGTGACTTTCATTTTTTGTCTTTCATCTGGTACTTTTTCTTCCTACTGGAAGTTCGTTTTCATTCAGCCTGTCCCAAAGGAAGGTGACCGCTTTCAACCCTCCAACTATCGTCCAATTACTTTGATTTCTTGCCTTTCCAAAGTTTTTGAATCTATCCTTAATAGGAAGACTCTTAAACACCTCTCTACTCACAATCTTCTTTCAGATCATCAGTATGGATTCCGCAAGGGACGCTCTACTGGCGATCTTCTTGTATATCTGTCTGACTCTTGGTTCTTCTCCTTTCGGGATTTTGGTGAAACTTTTGCTATTGCGCTTGACATATCAAAAGCCTTTCATGGAGCCTGGCACAAATCTTTAATTTCGAAACTGCCCTCCTTCGGTTTCTATCCTTCTATCTGTGCCTTTATCTCTAATTTCCTTTCTGGCCGATCGATAGCTGCGGTTGGTGATTGCCACTGTTCTTCTCCTAAATCTATCAACAGTGATGTTCCTCAGGGTTCTGTCTTGTCACTCACTCTTTTCCTTTTATTTATTAATAATCTCCTAATTCGCACTTCCTGTCCTATCCACTCCTATGCCAATGATTTCACTCTTCACTTCTCCACCCACTTCACAAAGCGTCCCTCAAAGCAGTCACTCCATGATTCACATAGGACGGCTATGGAACACCTGACCTCTGATCTTTCTGCTATATCTGAATGGGGCAGAGAAAACCCTGTGGCTTTCAATGCCTCAAAAACCCAATTCCTCCACCTGTCTACTCGTCACAATCTTCCACACGACTATCCCTTTACCTTTAACAAAACACAACTCAATCCTTCCTCTTTTCTTAACATTCTTGACGTTTCCTTTTCTTGTGAGCTTTCCTGAAAAGATGACATATACTCTTTCCAAAACATCTTCTAAGAGGTTAGGCGTGCTGTACCACCTCCGCAGTTTCTTCACCCCTACTCAGATGCTCTCTTTGTACAGAGGTCTTGTTCGCCCCTGTATGGAGTATGCTTCTCATGTGTCGGGTGGCTCAACGCACACAGCTGTACTTGACCGGGTGGAATCAAAGGCTTTTTGTCTTATCATTTCTCCACCTCTTACTGACTCTCTTCAATCCCTTTCTCTTCGCCACAATGTTGCCTCACTCTCTCTTCACTATCGCTATTATAACGGACATTGCTCTTCTGAACTCTCTAACTGCATGCCTCCTCCTTTTAGGAGAGCACGCAGCACCAGATTTTCTACATTTTCTCATTCATTTTCTCTCCAACTCTCTAACGCAAGGGTTAATTGATATTTTCAGCCTTTCATCTACTCACCCGGTTAACTGTGGAACAATCTTCCTCAGTCCATCTTTCCTCCTGTCTATGACCTCCCATCTTTCAAACGCAGTGTGTCTAGTAACTCGAAAACCCTGGACCTTGATTTTGGCTCTATTCTTTATTGGTGAGGGAGCGCTTTTGCGGGCACTCGCCCTTGTCCTCTCCTTCCTACGTAAAAAAAACCGCATTTGGCCTAAAACTGAGGTCGTAAATGCGTGAGTAGCTTGAACGGTATTGAGAACACTTTGTGGATAGCCTATTTAGTTAGGCTGGGAGTATATTGAGTTTTTAGGCTACGCAGAAGCAGTTTAACATGACGGAATAAACGGTAGGCCAAATGAGCTGGTAACCTACGTGAGGTTTACAGACGTGGGATTTTGATGAGGAAGACAACTCTGAAGACGAAAGGGCCTACAAGCAAGACTGGACAAAAATGGTCGAAGAAGTGTCGCTGACGCAGAACGTTCAGGGTGGCCGTCCACAGGCGACACTTGTTCGAACATTTTTTAACATTTCGATCCATTCGTACACGCTTCACCATAGTGAACAGATATTCTTTTTTGCTACAAGTCGAAAGTGGTGCGGCCATGTTTACAGCGCGATTACAACTAAACAACTGAGTGTCAAGGTTTCGATCTGTACGCTCAGTGACTGCAGCGCCGACAACGGTCAGCAGTGTAGACAATTATGGATAAAAAAAAGACAAATTGCAGACACTTTTTGACTTTCCCTGGTGTGTGTATATATATATATATATATATATATATATATATATATATATATATATCAGGGGCGTGCGGTCAGTGGAAGCAAGGGAAGCAATGCTTCCCTATTGTGAAAATGTGCAAAGGAAAAAAGTCTTTTGCAATGTTTGAACGTGACACTATTTTTCCATCCTCAACAAAATTGAGATTGTACAAACTCAGCCCGACCTATGGTGGCCTACAAGCCGAATATGCGCGAGAGTATGCAGTGGAAAGGTGGGTACTACAATCTCAGATATGCATCCTTTCCGTGCCTCGATTTGAGCTTTTTTTTCTTAATTGAAAAATTGGCTATCTTAGAATAAAGCATTATTGACAACAAAAATCATTTATTGACAAAGAATATATTGGATGGTTTTCAAAATGTTACCTACATCAATAACACCGGTCTGCATGAAAATCGATTTCTTTATTTTGAGTTGTGATTCTGAAGCAGTTCGCTGCGCTGAATTAAAAAATGCTACCAGTTTTTTTCTATCACCACAGTTTTAAAGTTATTAGCAAAACAATTTTGGGGCGTTTTGTAATTTTTTACCTTTTTTATCTTTAATTAATTTCGTTTTTTCATATTTTTCAGATAGATAATTCTAACATTACGACTTTAAAATTTTAATAATGGCTTCTAGAGGATGTACCCATGGTCCAGACATATTTTGTTATATTTGTGGTCGGTATGTTGTTGTAAATCAAAGGACAAATGTAACGACCTTCATTAAGAGAGCTTATCATGCTTATTTTGGAATTAAATTAGGAGATCAAGACAAAAGTTGGGCTCCACACAAGGTTTGTCTTACGTGTGTTGCGGCACTAAGGAATTGGAGCAAAGGTAAAAAGAAAAGTTTGCCATTTGGGATCCTTATGGTATGGCGCGAGCCTAGAAACCATACCGACGACTGCTACTTCTGTTCTTGCAATGTTAAAGGTTATAATGCAAAGAATAAAGAGAGCCTTCAATACCCAAGTCTTCCATCTGCAATAAGGCCGGTACCCATGGTCCAGAAGTTCCTATTCCCCGCCCACCCGAGAGTCTGGATCAATACAATTCAGATTCTGATTCAGCTCCAAATCCAGACAATGATGATGTTTATGACCAGCCAACAGCTGACCGAGATCCTCCTAAACCATTAACCCAAGCCGAACTAAATGACTTAGTCAGGGATTTGAATCTGCCTAAGGACTCTGCAGAACTTTTAGGGTCTAGATTGCAGGAGAACAATTTATTGGCATCCGACATTTTCTTCGCTTGGTACAGAAATCGTGAGAAAGACTTCGTGCCTTTTTTCGAAGAAGATGGTCCCTTGGTATTTTGCAAGGACATCACAGGATTAGTGTGCAAGCTAGGCATCGAATACCAAACCAGTGACTGGAGGTTGTTTATAGATTCCTCTAAAACCAGTCTAAAAGGAGTGTTACTGCACAACGGTAACAAATATGCATCAATCCCAGTGGCCCATTCTACTCATTTAAAAGAGACCTATGATAACATGAAACTGCTTCGGGAAAAAATTCAGGATCAAAATCACAGATGGATATTGTGTGAGGATCTCAAAGTCCTTTGCATGTTACTTGGGCAGCAATCAGGATACACTAAGATGCCATGTTTCATCTGCGAATGGGATAGTCGAGCACGTGACCAGCACTGGAAGAGGAAAACTTGGCCTCCTAGAGTGAATCTTACCCCAGGATCAAAGAACATTTTACATGAACATCTAGTTGAACCAAATAAAATCCTCCTACCACCCTTGCACATTAAGTTAGGCTTGATGAAGCAGTATGTCAAAGCATTGAATAGAAAAGGTGAGTGTTTCAAGTACATTTGTTCAAAATATCCAAAGATTAGCTACGAGAAAATAAAGGAAGGTGTTTTTATAGGTCCTCAGATTAGAAAGTTATTGACAGACGATCATTTCCTGAACACAATGACCAATAAAGAAAAAGAAGCATGGCTTGGTTTCAAAGATGTTGTTGAAAACTTCTTGGGAAACTACAAAAGCCAAAATTATGAAAGACTGGTGGAAAATATGCTTAAAAAGTTTTGCGCCTTAGGCTGCAACATGAGCCTGAAAGTTCACTTCTTATTTTCGCATCTTGACCGTTTTCCCGAAAATCTCGGAGATGTCAGTGAGGAGCAAGGGGAACGATTTCACCAGGACATCAAAACCATGGAAAGAAGATATCAAGGAAGATGGCATACAAATATGATGGCGGATTACTGCTGGTGTCTGCAACGAGATCAGCCTAACGCACAGCATAAGAAAACATCAAAGAAGCACCGGTTTAGTCGTCATTAGTCAGATCTACCTTCGTAATCTTAAGTCTTTGGAATAAGTCCTGAAATGTTTGCAAGTAAAGACGGTAAATATATTTTGTTTCTTTCAGTTATTTTTTATTCTTTCATAAACAAGCAACATGCTTGTCCAAGAGCTAGGAGCTATTTAATTCTGCTTTAATTAGGTTTTATTCTATCACCTAAAGATTTCGTGCTACAAGGGGTGTTGTAATACCTCATCTGTCCCCAAATGTTAACCACCCATTGATGGGAGGGGAGAGAGTATTTTGCTAGGAACGGGACTGGTTGTTATATATATTTACCCTACATTATTATGTAAGCGTTACTGTAGTCTATAACAACAAAATTTATGGTTTAGCATGTGCAATCCAATGTTGGTCTCGATAAGATGGTTCACATTTGGGGATAAATGGGGGATTTATGACACACCCTGTAGTAAGAAAACCATACGTGATAGGGAAAAACTAACTATATTTCTGAGATCAGTGCACTCAAATTATATAGAATCACCAACTAGTTTGTAAAAATCGATCGACAAGTTTTCAAATGTGTACTGGTGTAATTTTTCGAATAAACAAAGTTATAATTAACATAAATCATCAAATTCTCCTATCCTTTGTTCCACTATTGTAAAAGGAAGCATTCTTAGAAATGTGTACATCGACAGTAAAATGTCAATGGGGCTTAACTCCAAAAAACTTTCACGCAAATTTGGTACTAATAGAATCTACTCATTGATACCAAATTTGCGTGACCGGTTGGAAGTTAAGGCTCACTCTGCCACTTGCCACCTTGACTGCAGAAATTAAACGAACCTAGAATCTTGAACTAAAGATGGAGAAAAGATAAAATGAGTGATAAATTATTCATAATTACTATTTTATCTATTCCTGATACACAATAAACAAATAATTACAAGAAATTCAAGATATAATTCTATAGTTAATTTTCTAGCGACATCTGAAAATGTGTAGCTCTTTCCTTTTGTGAAAAAAGCCTCTGGCCAGTGGTTTTCCCACCTGATGATTGTAGTTTTAAATTCATAACCGAGACAAATTTATTTTGTGAACCTTTTGTTTATGATTCCTTTTGTGTTAAAAGTGACACCCTACATATTTGAATATGGATATGGAAAATGATAATAATAGACAGTGTAATTGTGTCATTGAAAGCTTACTAGTGAACAAATTCAGCACAAAGAGTTTTGGTGAAAAAAAAAAACATCATAAGAAATGGACGTCCCAAGCCATTTCTCGGTTTGACTGTAGAACAAAGCAGTGCAGGCGAAAATTCAATGTGACTCAATATGAGAAAACATCATGGATGACTGGATGTGTTACTTTACAAACGCTTTTTTGCTGACCATGCTTATTATTCAATAGTGAATTAGGGCCAAGGAATTCAACTGGATTTTGTGATTTAAATAATATGCATAAGGCTCTCAAAAGACATGAGAATTCCTCTAATCATATAATTTCCACAATTAACCTTGCTAAATTCGGAAAATCTCGGAATGACTTACAACTGAGTTGCCAACATAAAGTGAGTGTGCAAATCTACACTGAAAGAGTTAAGACAAATAGAAACATTTTAAAAAGATAAATTGACGTGGTTTATTTGGGAGAGCAAGTTAACATTTAGAGGACATGATGAATCACAAGAGTCGGATAACCGAGGTACAGTAATTACGTGGAATTGCTAAATTTATGTAAAAAATGATCCACTATTGAATTCTCATCTAAAGCGTTCTAGTGTATTTTCTGGCCTATCAAATAGAATTCAAAATGACCTCAGTGATTGTGTAGTGGAAATATTGTTAAATAAAATTAAGAGTGAAATAAACGATGCCCCTTTCGTGGCTCTTATTTTAGATGAAGTGTTGTGCGATATGTTACTCTAGATGGGGAAGTTCGTGAATTTTTCTGGGATTTACAGATGTTAGTGTAGATCGAATAGCTCTTGGCCTTTCAAAGTGGGTGTTCAAATTAGTTGATGAATTAAATATTGAATCAAAATTTGTTGCACAAACTTATGATGGGGCAAATGTGATGTCCGGAGAGTTAAATGGGCTTCAAAAGAAAGTTAGGGAAAAGTATCCAAAAGCGCTTTTTATTTATTTTGTCACAATCTATGACGAACATAAAGGAATGCGAGACATTTTTTGCAAAACTTAAAGCCTTTTCTTTATTTTTCTCAAAGTCAACAAAGCGCGTTCATCTTTTAGATTGTGAAGTGAAGAAAATATTCCCAAAAGTGCCCCCTACTCGTTGGAATTGCAATCACTGCTTGGTTGAAACAGTTTCAGAGTATAGGGAAGAACTGATTGACCTATTTCAAATTATTGTTGATAATGGTGGTGATTGGGATACTGAAACTTATACCTGTGCCCAAGCAATTTCGTTTAACTTTAAAGATTTTTAGTTCAATTTATTCTTGAATATATTTGCTAG
Organism: Bathynomus jamesi; assembly: GCA_023014485.1. NCBI lineage: Eukaryota > Metazoa > Arthropoda > Malacostraca > Isopoda > Cirolanidae > Bathynomus > Bathynomus jamesi. The sequence goes on along the minus strand of JAJOZX010003755.1, from coordinate 60,037 downwards.
CATCTTCTCACACACAAATGTCATATTTGACATTCTACAGAATAGAATATTTGACATATCCTATTGCATGAATAAAGTAAATGAACTGGTGACTATTCTGCAAAAATGAGAAACGATTTCAATGAACTTTGGTCAGCAGTTGAGGGAATCTATCCTCAAAATAAGCGAATAAGAAATGACCCTGTCGAAGATATCAAGTCAACATACAGAAGGCTATTTTATGAAATTTTGGATACAATTTGCGGCCAAATCGAAACTAGGTTTCAAAGTTTGAAAAGTATAGCATTTCTTTAGCTCCTGGATATTAGAAAACAGGAAGACAACATAAGGAAATTTCCTGAGTCAGCTTTTCAATCATTACAAGATAATTATGGAGAATATTTTGATATTCCTCGCTTGAGAAGTGAGCTTTCGGTTTTGTATACTGAATCCGATTTGAAAAGAAAACCTGTGAACGAGTTACTTCACTGTTTGCGAAATGTCGAGCTAGATACAGCCCTACATCAACTGACGAAGTTTTGTGAATTAGCTTTGAGTCTTCCAGCGACGAGCGCATCAGTTGAACGTTCTTTCTCCCATTTTAAAAGAATACACAGCTACACAAGAAATGCACAAGGGCAAGATAGACTTAATAGTCTAGCTTTAATCTCGATTGAGAGAAAGCTTCTCAAAGAAATGAAGAACGATCGTTTCTATGAAGACGTAATAAATTTATTCAATCGAAAGGATCGGAGGATTGAATTAACGGTAATTATGTCACAAATGACATGGCCTGAAGTTGAAATCAAAACTACATTTTTCTGGTGTATTTTGGTGTGCTCTGTTCAAATATAACCTTCATTTTCTGTGCAAATGGAAAGCAATATGATTATTTGTACATTACTTCGGAGTCGTATTTCTTCATTTCTGGCTACAGTCTTCAACAAACCGTTGGAGACGGGCCAGGTGCCTGGTGACAGGAGGGAAGCCAACGTGACCCCTATCTTTAAGAAAGGGGATCACGAAAGTCCAGGCAACTATCGTCCCATTAGTCTCACTTCAGTTGTAGGTAAATTATTAGAGGGGATAATAGCGGATAGGATCGTTGACCATTTGGATTCCTACAAGCTGCTTGGGGACTCCCAACATGGGTTTAGACGGCATAGGTCGTGTCTCACCAACTTGCTCGAGTTTTTCCACGTCATGTTGAATGAGTACGATAAGAGTAGGGCGATTGATATACTTTATCTCGACTTTCAGAAAGCCTTTGATAAGGTACCTCACTGCTGGCTAATGACGAAAGTGCGCGCGCTGGGTATCGGTGGGGAAGTAGGTAACTGGATTGAAAACTGGCTGAAGAATAGGCGGCAGAGGCTTGTAATTAAAGGGGCTAGTTCGGGTTGGGCCTCGGTCACTAGCGGGGTTCCTCAGGGTTCCGTTTTGGGGCCGCTGTTGTTTATCATTTACATAAATGATATAGACGGTGGCATCGTCAGTCGGATCGCCAAATTCGCTGATGACACCAAGCTTTGGGCCAATGTTGGGACGCCGGAGGCGATCGAGCAACTGCGTGCGGACCGAGGTATAATAGGAGAATGGTCCGAAAAATGGCAAATGCCGTTTAACTTGGGTAAATGCAAGGTGATGCACATTGGCTACGCCAATCCCAAGTCGGACTACTCGATGTTGGGGAGTAATATCGAGGTGACTGATTTGGAAAAGGACTTGGGTGTACTAATTAGCAGCGACTTTAAGTTTACGAAACAGTGCGTAGAGGTGGAAAAGAAAGCCCAGAAGCTGTTGGGTTATATCAGGAGGCAATTTCAGTTTCGGAACAAGGAGATTGTGCTCTCTCTGTACAATTCCCTGGTTTGGCCGCACCTGGAGTATGCGTGCAGTTCTGGTCGCCCACCCTCAGGAAAGATATTGAGAGGCTGGAGCGAGTGCAGGCGAGGGCCACAAAGTTAATCCCTTCCGTTAGGCATATGGGCTCCAATCGACGGTTACGCGCCCTGAACTTGTTTTCGCTGGAAACTCGGAGGCTGCGCGGTCAATTGATCGAGGTTTTCAAGCTCTTACGCGGGTTCAACGATGTCGATTTTAGAAGCATGTTTAGTTTAAATGATAACCCAACTCGCAACAATGCTTGGAAGTTGGATTTGAAACGGTTTAGGACTAGTGTGTGTGGGAATTACTTTACGTATAAGATCTGTAAGGTAACCTTCAAAAGTTGTGAACAGTTCCTCTGTGGATCATTTCAAGAAAAGGTTAAACCAAATCTTGCACACTATTTGAGTGTGTAGAAAATTTTCCGTGGCACCCGTTGCCATTAGTACCTCCTCGGTATGGGCCGCAAGGCCTTTTGAGGTACTTCTTTTCCTTGTAACTCTTTGTAACTCTCTCTCTCTCTCTCTCTCTCTCGAGAAGAGAGAGAGAGAGAGAGAGAGAGAGAGAGAGAGTGTGTGGAATGCGGATTCAACTCCATTGCTTCCAATTGAACCTCTCGAAATTTTGAAAAAAAAATAAAAAATATCTAAAAGTTTGTACTGCTAGATTATCACTTCTCACATTTAATTTACAAAATTTTCAACACTACCTCGTAATGGTAACCATAATTTGTTCTGGACAAATTTAAGGAAAAATATGACAGAATTACACAATTTAGCAAAAAAAATTAACGCCTAGCTGCCAATAAGGTCATTTATGGCAGTTACATCGAGGAAGAGAATAAAACTAAATATCATCGGCTAAACACAACCAAACTATACTGCATTGCGTATAAATATGACTGCGCCCATACATAGTAACCGTCATTATACTTTGTAAAAAACATATTATTCAAACTATCTTCAGAAATAACATCGATACAATTAAATACAAAAGACAAAAATGAAAACCAGAAACTTCACGTCATCAACTCACAACAACGATGAACCAACTTAACACTTCGTCGGGGAGCGGACAAAGATGCCACAAAAACGTTACTGGTAATCTAAAAATGCTCCATTTCGGGTCAGCAATCAATCTAAAGCTCCAATTGCACGAGTAAACCCAAATAAAGTTAAAAAAAATAACACAATTATCCAAGCAATTATTAAATAACAAAAATTTAAATATTACTACCGAAAATTAATTTAATACATTAATTCCAACCTACATCGCTAAATTTCATAGAAAGAAAATTTATAATTTACAAAATACACCCGAGAGACGACTCTCTCCCTCAACATGAAACCCAGCATGGTTTGCAAATCACAGTAATTCCAGTAATTTATCGTTTCCAAGTGAAACTAAATACAAATTTTCAGCTTTATTATAAATAAGAAAAGATATAAACGAAAAATACAGCGCAACCTAGAACGTAATCAAAATTGAAATAATTCATTTCATCATAAAGCGAGTGTTCACTTTTTTGGGATCAAGTAAAGATAAGCACCCTCAACCTTTTTTAGTTAGCTTTAGAAGGCTAACTAACGAAAATATCACGACCTAACCTAACCAATCGTCAAGGGCGTACAGTTGACCTAACGATTGGTTAGGTTAAGTCGTGATGTTTTCGTTAGTTAGCCTTATAAAGCTAATTAAAAAAGGTTGGGGGTGCTTATCTTTACTTGATCCCTTTTTTGTAAACGAACCTCTATAAATACTCGTAACAGAATCAAACTGCGTTACATCATGAAATAATTTTGTAATATTTTCTATACAAACGCGCTAACGTTAGAAAAACAATTTCCCTATTTATACCCATAATTAAAATTTTTAGAAAAATCATTACTTATCACAATAAAATATAATTTCAGAATAAAATGTTTGTCATCGAGCCTATCAATACAAAATATCACCTGAAATTTTCATTAAAACTCGTGAAAGAACGAAAAAATAGACAACAAAAAGTCACCCTACCTGTAAAATAAAAATGAATATATAAAAAAAGAAAATTCAAAGAACCGAAATTAATTTATCAAAAGAATTTACTAAAACAATTCCTGTATTCCGAATAAACAAGGTAAAATTTTGGTAACACGAATTTAGCTTAATTTAGGTCTCACACAATATACATACGGCAAGCAAAATAAACTCAATTAGTTCAAATCGACCTGGTATAAATTAGCGTCTTTAATTAAACATTATGTTTCGACTTTCAACAAACATCTTAAGATTACTCTTATTTACCTTAAAATTATACACATATGATGGTTATGTGTCGGTTTGAAATCCTAAACATAAACTCCAATGGTAATTTACCATAAGCTTAACCTACTTTCCGGTCGAAAAATAATCTTAAAAACCTTGCCAAATACATACTGGAAAATTTTGTAACTTACATTTAATTTTTACAATTTGTTACTATATATATATATATATATATATATACATTTTAACTGCAAACAACACAGTATAATTAATGTAAAGAACGACGCTTGTATAGAAGAACGTTCCGCACAAGATGAGCAGGGAGAACGAACAAATGAAAAATGAGGTAACCACCCGGGAATCGAACCCTGGATCTTCCGATTGCCGGTCAGATATGGTAACCACTACACCATGGGCCTCGATTAATCAGAAGTCGTAATTCTCCTACATTACATACGAGCAGAAACCAATGCCCTGAGGGGGCACCCCTCGCATGCCGCACATATATACATTTTAACTGCAAACAACACACAGTATAAGTAATGTAAAGAACGACGCATTGGTTCTGCTCGTATGTAGGAGAATTACGACTTCTGATTGATCGAGGCCATGGTGTAGTGGTTACCATATCTAACCGGCAATCGGAAGATCCCGGGTTCGATTCCCGGGTGGTTACCTCATTTTTCATTTGTTCGTTCTCCCTCCTCATCTTGTGCGGAACGTTCTTCTATACAAGCGTCGTTCTTTATATATATATATATATATATATATATATATATATATATATATATACACACCCACAAATGCAAGTGTTACACATACACTCCAAATTTTAGACCTACCGTATAAAAATCCATGTCACTCTTGAATTGCAACTAAACTACTTTAATTTCATATACAGTATGCAGAGATGGGCAGTATCTGTATCTTAAGATACAAAAAGTATCTTAAGATACAAGATACGTATCTTAGATACTTTTTTTTGGAGGATCTTGAGAAGTATCTAAGATACATTTTGTCATGTAGCTTGTATCCCGGGATACACTTTCAAAGATACTTTCATAATATACTTTTTAAATAGAGACGCTAATAACTATTCATGAAATATGATCATATCTGACGCACGTTGAAGCAGGCCGGCGATTGCTGTTACATGTTTGTACATGAATACTACCATTGCGCTGCGCGCACAGTCTCGGCACAGACGTACTCAGGTTTCATCTTGTATCCCGCGGTTTTAACATGATTAAAAATCAGGAATTATACATATATTGCTTATTCCTGCAAATAATTTATTATGAGGAAAACTTTATTTTTTCTTCGTGAGTAGGTAACTGAGCATACTTGTATTAACAATTTATTTGAAATACATAAATTGAAAAAGTGTGGTTTATTTTATTTTTCCATACCTAAAAATTTTCCGGATTATTTAGACATATTTACTTTGTGCTTTCCTTTTAGTTATATCACTATATGAATACTAAGATATGAAGTACCATTGATTTGGCATTTATTTATATCCAGAAAATATAATAATAAACAATTGAATGAGACAACTCGTGCGCTCATGGCTCACCAGGTGAAACTAAACTCAAATAATTATTCTTTTTCTTTCAAAAGTATCTTGTATCTTAAAAATGTATCTTGTATCTGTAACTTGTATCTGTATCTTGAAGATACAGTTTTTTCGAGTATCTTTTATTTGTATCTCAGATACATTTTTGGGTGATGGTTAAGTGTGCGGTCTACCTAGCTTCGAGCAGTCTACCACAATTAAGCTGCGACCAACCAACCTACCAAAAAGGCGGCAACCGTGAAGGCTACGATAAACTTTAATATATCTTAGTTTATTTGGTGCTGGTTAAGTATGCGGTCTACCATCTGAGTTTTGACAGAATATAAACTAACGAAAATATCACGACTTAACCTAACCAATTATCAAGGGCGTACAGTTGATCTATTATTAATTATAACATTGTTTGTTTCTGGAATAGTATTTACTATTTACTAATAGATCAACTGTACGCCCTTGATAATTGGTTAGGTTAAGTCGTGATATTTTCGTTAGTTTTAACGAAAATATTCTGTCAAAACTCAGATGGTAGACCGCATACTTAACCAGAACTCAGATGGTAGACCGCATACTTAACCAGCACCCCATTTTTATTGGGTATCTTGTATCTGTATCTCGGATACAATTTCCAAGTATCTTGCCCATCTCTGACAGTATGTAAGTGTGAAAGTTCTTTATTACTTATTATTATTATCACAATTATTATTAATGCCGAAAAAGTAAACACAAAAATTTTTAAATACAAAATAGGTAGACCGTATAAGATAAAAACATGAAAAAACATAAAAAAATTGAGTTCTTGGGCGGGAATTTTAAAATTTCAGAGTCTCTGTCTCCACAATATTAAAAAAAAAAAAACGAGATGACTCGGCCTCCGACACAAACTGCTGCGGGAAAAAAAAAGTGACTCAAGAATTTGGCTAAAATAAACTGAGTCGAAACGGTGGGAACAGAGTTAAGACGCTTCGACTCTGTTAAGATTTTGAAAATGGTGCCCGCCTTATTGAATTACCGGCAAAACGAATTTTTAAGGAATGAGAATAGGAATGGGACCCACGTACACATTTCATTTTTACTATTAAATTTAACGAAAGACAATATCTACTAATTTAATTCGGCCGAAATAAGGTAGTTACTGAAGACGTGGGAATGCCCTTTTTAATTTTGTAGGGATACCCTGGCGCCAAAATGTAGTGAACGAGACTTTCTTTTTTATTTGCCTTTTTACTCGTCGCTCTTTCTTCCATTCTCATGCTTTACTCTCGATTTTCCCGTCTTATAAACACGTGCGGGTAGACCGCTTGAGCCAGTGGGCGCCATTAGAATTCGAACAGTGCGAGGAGTCGGGGATTAATTAATTATGCACAATTAGCACTATTTACTGACTTTTTATTTACGCCAAAACATTTAAACAAACGGCGGATCTTTTCCGTTTAGGGGCTAGCAGCGAATTTTACTGAAAATTGGTATACTAATGTAGTTTTGGTCACTGATTTCAAAAATAACTTTCTTTTTTTTTGAGAAATGAAAAACAAACATGTTAGAGCACTTTAAATAATTAATGTGTTTTTAACGAAAATATCATGACAACCTAACCAATCGTCAAGGGCGTACAGTTTACCTAACCTGGCATTCAAATGACCTAACCGGGCATTCAATTGACCTAACTGGTCTTGATTTTTTTCTGCTACTTTTACAGATCTGCCTGGATCCTTCAAAAAACGTATTCTTCGTAAACTTGCACTTTTTACCGTTTGACCGACGCTTTTGGCAACGAGAAAACTGGGTATTTTTATCAAAGGAACACACTTTCCCACACTTAGAGCACTTTTTCATAAACAGTAGCAGTTTGTGACTCTGGCTAAATTTAACACAATCCTCTGTAACTAGTTTAAGCTAGTTAAAACACATATTAATTATTTAAAGTGCTCTAACATGTTTGTTTTTCATTTCTCCAAAAAGAAAGTTATTTTTTAAATCAGGGTAATAATCTACTTAAGCTCCCGTCTCTCCGATTTTCATAAATTATACATCGGTAGCTTCGTTTCTTCATTAGGAATGTGATTTAGACAGTCTCTAGTAAGGGAAATGCTTCAAAACCTAACCTAACCTAAAAAAATCTAGAAAGTTTTAAAAACAAAGTCTAGCGAGTTTGTAGTTTTACAGGATTTTTAATGAAAATCTAGTAGTTTTTTTTAGTTAGAAAAAATCACCAGATTGACAACATTAGTATTCGTGTAAATTCTGATTGGATTCAGTTTGTTGGAGTTTGCGATAGAATTATGACGTGCCGTTCGTGTGATTTCGACTTTGAGGAATTGATTTGTCATGTGCCCTGTGATCCTTCAAGTGTCTTCGTCCACTTTTCTTCTTGCCCATTCACAGAATTCCAGCCGCCTGTCCGGGTCGTCTTCGCTAAGATACTGCAACATTTGCATTTTGTATGGATGCCATCTGTGCTCTTTCATAATGCGGACGATACTCCTTTGGCTGACACCGCAATCTGCAGACATCCGTCGAGTGCTTCTTTGGGGACTCTTTGCGAACGCTGTCAGCACCATGGTCGCTGTGCCTTCATCGGTGGCTGTTCGTGGACGGCCACTTCTCGGTTGGTCTGCAACACTTCCAGTCTTCTTGAACTTCTCAATGAGTTTGGCAACGGTGTCGTGTGTGATGTGCGTGCCGGGGCGTGTCTCCTATTAAAATCCTCGGCAACCTTGCGACAGCTTCCTGATCCTGCCAGAAGAATGATCTCTATACGCTCTTCTTGGGACAAAGGCATCTCATATATATATATATATTTATCTCATATAAAATAATAATGATGTTAATAACATTAATAATAATGAACTATTCAAGAACTGCTACAAAAAGAGAGAGAGAAAGTGCTACTTTTAGTAGATAGAAAAGAGATATATTGGAGCTATTGAAGAATAGGGACCCCAGCCTTCTTTAGTTAGGCTTATAAGGCTAACTAACTAAAATATCACGACCTAACCCTAACCAATCGTTAGGTTAATTGTATGCCCTTGACGATTGGTTAGGTTAGGTCATGATATTTTCGTTAGTTAGCCTTATAAAGCTAACTAAAGAAGGCTGGGGTCCCTATTCTTCAATAGCTCCGATATTTTGCCTTTGTTGATAGAGATAGAGGGTGCTACTTAAAAAATAAGGCGCCCCTCATTTAATCATTTCCAAAATTTATTATTAGAAATTATATTTTAAGGTTGTAAGGTTACCACCATGAAGTGTAGAAATTCCAGTGTTGTCCCATTTTACAGAGAATCTCATTAAGTTTTTTCTGATACCAAGTTTTGACAAGTTTTTTAGAAATTCCAGTGTGTCCGAACATTATCTGTACAATTTCATCTTTTAATAAAATTCTTGATACACACGTAAAATTCTTAAAACAAGATTATTTAGAATCTGTATTTTCAAAAGTTTCTTTTATTAAAGTAACGTTGTTACAAACATCGATATGTGCACCATTAGTGATTCGCAAAACATCCAATCGATACTCCAAATGTTGCCATGTACGCTGCAGCATATCCACATCAATTCGCTCAATAGCAGCTGTGATTCTTGCTTTTAAATCATCAATGTCTGTCACCCGCGTACATTTCTAAAAAACTTGTCAAAACGTGGTATCAGAAAAACTTAACGAGATTCTCTGTAAAATGGGACAACACTGGAATTTCTACACTTTATGGTTGACTTTTAATAGCAGCCAAATTGTACAGATAATTCTCGGACACCCTGTATATATATATATATATATATATATATATATATATATATATATATATATATATATATACATATATATATATACCGGGTGTCCGAGAATTATCTGTACAATGTTTGCTGTTATTAAAAGTCAACCATGAAGTGTAGAAATTCCAGTTTGTCCCATTTTCAGAGAAACTCATTAAGTTTTTTCTGATAACAAGTTTTGACAAGTTTTTTCTTTTTTGTACGCGGGTGACAGATATTAATGATTTAAAACAAGAATCGCAGCTGCTATTGAGCGAATTGATGTGGATATGCTGCAGCGTACATGGCAACATTTGGATTATCGATTGGATGTTTTGCGAATCACTGATGGTGCACATATCGAATGTTTGTAACAACTTTACTTTAACAAAAGAAACTTTTGAAAATACAGATTCTAAATAATCTTGTTTAAGAATTTTACGTGTGTTATCAAGAATTTTATTAAAAGATGAAATTGTACAGATAACTTTCGGACACACTGGAATTTCTAAAAAACTTGTCAAAACTTGGTATCAGAAAAAACTTAATGAGATTCTCTGTAAAATGGGACAACACTGGAATTTCTACACTTCATGGTTGACTTTTAATAACAGCCAAAACTTGTACAGATAATTCTCGGACACCCTGTATATATATATATCTGCGATCTCCAAGGGGTAACCTAACCTAGCTGCTCAGGCCCACCAAAAAATATATATGTATGTGGGTGTGTATGCATGTATGGAAAAGCTTTTTGTATATATATGAGTTGTATGTATGTGAACCCTAAGGGGTATCCTAACTAAGGCAGCTCAGGCCCACAAAAAGTATATATATTCATTGTGTGGTAGCCTAAACACAAGGAGAGAGAGAGAGAGAAGAAGATCCATCCATACGTAATTTAATAATAAGAATAAACAATAATAAATAATAACAACAATAGGTGTGTATATATATATTTGTGTGTGTGTGTGTACTATATATATATATATATATATATATATATATATATATATATATATAATATATTATATATATATATATACACTACATATATATTTATTTGTTGGGGGTGAAAGGGGGTACAAAACTCTCATCATGTTGCATGCAATGTTGTGCAGTTGCACTGTCCCATTTTGCGGGCATACTACTCGCCCGTAGGCCGCGATATTTTTGCTACCCGCATGAAGGGCTGGTTCGCTGCTGGTATATGTAAATAAAGCTTCTATTGTTTCATTTTCAATCAATTGTATATATTTCTATCCTTAGCATGTGACTGTCATTGTATTATTAATATTTGTCATATGGACTATAGTCTGCCAATAAACATTTTCATTTTCATTTAAAAGATTTATTACCTGACAGCTGTCTCTTCGGCTGAAATTGATCAGTTTTAATGCCTTATTGTAGTCAAAGTTCATTCCAGTAATATACACAATTTATTTCCCAATATGCTTCTAGCTTTAACTATCCAGAAGAATTTGATTAGAGTTATCTAGTAATATGGTGTTTTTTACAGTAGAGTAACTTCACAAACTTAAAATTACGTATAAAACATATGTTAACCTTATAACATTTATGTTTAATGTCTTACAAGGTTAACGAAAGTAATTCTATAAACTCTTATACCTTTGGTATTAATCTTTGGTTAGCTTCCGCCCGAATTGTTCATTCTGACGAAGGTCAAGCTTTTCACTCCACCTTAGACCTACAGTTTTACGAGGAATCCTAACCACGGCCCACCAGCAGCCAGCGTCTTAACCACTAGGCCACCCAGGGTACCCATTTATCTACCAACCACTTCCTTTATTTTGTGGAAGGATGAACAGCTGGGTTTTGCTGCGCGCCGCCTGCCGTCACAGGGTCTCGATCCCGGGGCCGATGGATTCATAGTCAGCGACGCTAACCACTACACTACCGAGGCGCATTACACCACTTATACAGGGTGTCCCATAAGTCCCGGCATCATAGGAGAAATTCATATTTTTCAATTTCTACAAACCATAATCATATTTTTCTCTTTCTACAGGCCATAATGTCTGTGAGCAAGGAAGAATGAATCCAGATAATTCTACTCATAGGAAATCGGAGTCAAAGAGAGGCCGCTGCTGAATTTAACAGACTGCATCCAGACCGCGAGCCAATAACACAGAGTTGTGTTGGCAGACTTGTTGCAAAGTTTAAGGAAACAGGATCCATAGAAGATAAACCACGCAGTGGACCTTCAAGGAGGTCCACTGATGATGATACAGTGACTGCTATCCTGGCTCATTTTAACAGAAGCCCCAATAAGTCTCTTCGGCGATTGTCCGCCGAGACAGGAGTGTCGAAATGTAGCATCCATCGCATTCTTCAGGCTCACAAATGGCATCCATATAAATTTCAGATCCTACAGAAATTAAGCGAAGATGATCCCAACCAGCGGAGGGAATTTTGTGAATGGGCTACGGAACGATATGCTCGGGATGCCAATTTCCCGTCCACCATTCTGTTCAGTGACGAGGCTGTTTTTTATGGAAATGGTGAGGTAAATCGACAGCACACTCGCTACTTGTCTCAAAACACCCCTCATGGTATACCTCTTCAAAGGAAAGGTGCATCTCGGGTGATGGTATGGTGTGGGATTTGGAAGGATCGCATCATAGGCCCCCTCTTTTTCGATGAACATGTCACTGGAGGCACCTACCTACGTATGCTCAAGGAAGAAGCATTTCCCAGTCTTGAACGAAAAAGGAAATTTCCAACATGGTTCCAGCAAGACAGCGCTCCTGCACATTACAGCAACCAGTAAGGGAATACCTGTACCAACAATTCCCTGGTCATTGGATAGGACGTCGAGGGCCTGTGGAATGGCCAGCTAGAAGCCCGTATCTCATGCCACTAGATTTTTATCTCTGGGGCCACTGAAAGCGCTGGTATACGCAGAGAAAATTAGGATGTTGAACATTTGTGGCAGCGCATTATTGGGGCATGTAACACCATTACTCCTGACATCATTCACCGTGTGCTTACTGACTGAGTATCACGTCTGAATTTGTGTATTGAAAACAATGGTGGACATATTGAGCACGTTCTTTAAATAAAAGCTTTTGTTTTGCCTTTTTTTTTTTTCTATGATGCCTGACTTATGGGACACCCTGTATATATATATATATATATATATATATTATATATATATATATGGGATGAATTTCACAATTAAACACGTGAAATGAATGAATGATGCAAACTCACAAGGAAAAAGAAAAATGATTCCAAGGCCTTTCGTGTATTCAGAAGTACACCTCGTCAGGGAGGTCACCTCGTCATTCCCTGACGAGGTGTACTTCTGAATACACGAAAGGCCTTGGAATCATTTTCTTTTTCCTTGTGAGTTTGCATATTTATATATATATATATATATATATATACACAACAACTCAGAATGGTCCCCTGAGAAACTACATGTTAAACACAGACCGTGCATGGAACAAGGAACTCTTGTGGGAAATTACATCCACTATAATGGATGTAATTTCCCAGAATATATTATATATATATATATATATATATATATATATAGATATATATATATATATATATATATATATATATATATGTTAACTCTCCATCTATATATATATATATATATGTATATGTTAACTCTCCATCTATGGCCTTGGGTGGTTCGAGGTTAACGGGGGTTCTGGTTAGGTGGCAGCAACGGATTTCGCACTCTGGTGTAGCTGGTACCGAGTTGGGCCTCGAAATAGTTCTTTGATACTACACTCCGATTTCTTCTTGTAGCGGATCGGAGGATTCTGTGAAAACTTACTAAATTGTCTGACTGTTTCCCGATTCTTCTTTTAGCGTATAAGAGAAATTATTTATTCTATTTTAAAACTAAGTTTTCTTGAGAAGGCAGCGCTCAAAGGAGAAGACAAAGATAGTCTCTTACTGTATTGTACTGCTTCTAAATTATTGCAGGTAATGCTTCAGCATCTAGGTCAGATCAGAATAATAATTTGAAAGATTACAAGACTTTATATACGAATTAATTTGGTGACATCATTATTATTCAATGTTGACCTGTTTTTTATTCTCAATAGGCTGAATTCTTTTGCAAAATATTTGAAGATAAAGCTAAATTTTGATTGTTACAGCTTATTGACAGATAAGAAAAATATTTGAAAATTAAGCCATATTTTTATTTTAAACCGCATATTGACAGATCTGATATTATCATGATTTCCCGAGTTAACTAAAAATGAAAATTGAAATATGCATTTTATTATGAATTAAAATTAAACATGCATATGAGCCAAAATTAAATGCTTAAAATTTAAAATTAAGTGTTAATTTAAAGTTTCCGCAAGATATAACTTCATCTTTTACAATTAGGAGAGAATGTATAAAAAAAATTAACATTGCAGAATTTAACACGATTACATGATTAAGCTTAATCTAAAAATTATTGGGTAATTTAAAAAAGAAATAACTCATCAGTTACTTAGCAAAAATAAAATAGAAAGAAAATTAAAAATTAATTTATTTTTCCAAACTTGCATTTTATATACAGTTAGAGTGTCACGCGAGTTTTAACTTTATATGCAAAAATAGATGTTAGAATTATTCATTTTGACAGGGTTCTCCCCTCTAGAATGATATTACTACAGTAATATAACATCCTAACAAATCCTAACTAGTATGATAACCAATCATTTTTATAATACAGATTTATATACACAAAATGAGTTGGGGTGGTTAAGTCTTGTTCATGTAGTACGAGGACGCATTCTTGGTCGTGCATAAATAGTTTTACATAGTACAATGTCTTTTAGTCTTGCATTACAAATATACCGAGGATAATGCGCACACAATAATTATACTGACGACGGATGTTGAAAAAATCATTACCGGTTGCAGTATTTGTAAAAGGCTGTTTTGGTTATCATCAGAAATTTTAAAACGACTCAACTGATCATTCCATTCGGAAGCATGAAGTTCGGGTAGGATGGTTCTAATCCACGTGGATGATGCATTTGTGGCCGGTATGTAGAGTCCGTGCGTCGATCATCTACCGATGAGGGTGATCTACAGATCTACAGAAGCTAAGGCTAACAAAGACCCTAAGATCCACTCTAAGGTTAGCCCGAGAGAAAGGAAAGAGTAGGGGGTTAAGAGAAGAGAATAAGGGGTTAATTAAGTAGCAACACCTTCACTCATGGGTTAACAAATTCATCCATTCAGAAAAAGAGAAAGAAAGGCTCACCATCATCATCAGTCGGCCACTGCCGACAAGTCAGAAAAATAGTCGGAGAGAATAGGAAAGGGGTGAAAGATGAAAAGAAGTAAAATAAGAACGCTACAAACCATGCAAACACAGTCTTAACTCACTATCATACCATGCAAACTACAGACATGCAAGTAAGGAGAGGATAAGAAGGAAAAAAAAAAGTAGGTAAAGTAAAACAAAAAGTGGGTTAGTTTACGCTACGAGCTACGTCTACGATCGTGTTAGTCTAATTTTTTTTTTTTTTTGCTGGCATCACACACTGGCATGTCACAAGCTGGCATTATTGTCAACAGACTCATCCTCGATCACCACCCCTAGAGCTCCTGTTGCTAATTGTTTTATTATATTAAACAACGTTAATAATTTTAACGAGGGAGAGGGAAAAGGGTGAGGCTGAGAGGGGAAAGGGGGAGGCTGAGAGGGGAAAAGGGGAGGCTGAGAGGGAAAGGGGAGGCTGAGAGGGAAAAGGGTGAGGCTGAGAGGGAAAAGGGGAGGCTGAGAGGGAAAAGGGGAGGCTGAGAGGGAAAAGGGGAGGCTGAGAGGGAAAAGGGGAGGCTGAGAGGGAAAAGGGGAGGCTGAGAGGGAAAAGGGGAGGCTGAGAGGGAAAAGGGGAGGCTGAGAGGGAAAAGGGGAGGCTGAGAGGGAAAAGGGGAGGCTGAGAGGGAAAAGGGGATTGTTTTATTATTATATTAAACAACGTTAATATTTTTAAAATGCCTATCTAAACGGTTCTTAAACATATTAACGCTGGTAGAGTTCACGACTGACGCGGGAAGATTATTCCATTTATCAGTTACTTTAAACGTAAAGAAGTTTTTAGCGATATTAGTGATGAAACGTCTGCCACGCAACTTAAATCCGTTATTACGAGTATTATTATTATCGAAAGTGAACAATTTGTCAAAATTTACGTTATCGATGTTATTAACGATTTTGAAAACTTCAATAAGCTCCCCCCTTAATCTCCTAGTTTCGAGTGAATACAGGTCTAACTCTTTAATCCTATCTTCATAAGGCTTGTTGCGCAATGACGGAATCAGTTTCGTGGCACGACGCTGAACCCTTTCTAACCTATCAATATCCTCACGCAAGTACGGGCACCAAAACTGAACGGCATATTCTAAATGAGGCCTGACTAGGGACTTGTAAAGGGGCAATATAATATCCTTCGATTTAAATTCGAAATTACGCGCTATGAAGCCTAACATCCTATTAGCTTTTGCGCAAGACTCCAGGCACTGGTTCCTAACCTTTAAATCCTTAGATACGCGTACGCCTAAATCTACTTCCTCGTCAACGCTCGCTAACTCCCTATCATCCATCGTGTACGTGTAATTATTGTTACGAGAACCTATATGCAAAACTTTACATTTGTCTACGTTAAATTGCATCTGCCACTTATCCGTCCACTCCATAATCCTATTTACATCGTCTTGGAGCCTATTTCTATCGTCCTCGTTAACAACCTTACCGCCTATTTTAGTATCGTCCGCGAATTTTGACACGTTACTAGTCAATCCTACATCTATGTCGTTAATGTAAATTACGAATAGCAATGGGCCTAACACTGAACCCTGTGGGACACCGCTACCTACATCCAACCACCCGATTCACTACCATTAACTACGACCCTCTGCCTCCTAGCACGAAGCCATTCTTCTAACCAGTTAGCTACCTGACCGCGTATACCGTGCGCTTTGACCTTCGCAATTAATCTCCTATGCGGAACTGTATCGAACGCCTTTTTAAAATCTAAATAAATAACGTCAGCCGCTCTATGCCTATCGTATTCGCGCACTATTTCGTTATAAAATTCTAACAAATTAGTTAAACAAGACCTATGGCGTCGAAACCCATGCTGACTACTATTAATCAAATCTCTACTTTCTAAGTGATCGATGATACGATCCCTAACTACGGATTCCAAAAGTTTACCGACAATTGACGTTAAGCTAATGGGCCTATAATTGCTAGCTACTGCGCGGTCGCCTTTTTTAAAAATAGGCGTGACGTTAGCTAATTTGAAGTCTTCAGGAATAATCCCCGTTTCGAGTGACTGATTAAAAATCTTCGTTAAGGGGCCTACGATAATCTTTCAAATGTCTGGGATAAAAAGCGTCAGGGCCTGGAGCCTTGCTAACTTTTAGCCTATCGATATAATGCGCAATCTCACCCTCGTAAACAGTTATTTCATCCAAAATAGTCTCGCTACTAAATGGAACGATATCGTCCACGTCGGGGACATTATTTACGTCTTCTACGGTAAAAACTGTCGCAAAAAAGTTATTGAAAATACCCGCCATCGCCTGAGCGTCAGAAGCCAAAGCGCCATTAACATCCACTAGAGGGCCTATGTTATTTTATCGGCTTACGATTATTAACGTATTCAAAAAACTTTTTTGGATTATGTTTACTATCCGCAGCTATAAGTATCTCTAAATTACGCTTAGCATTCCTAACTGATCTTTTAACCTGACGTCTAAGCTCGATATATCTATTAAAGTTAGCTGCCGTGCCATTGCGCTTATTAAGTCTATACGCTCTATTACGCTCGTTTATGAACTCGCCTATTTCCCTAGTCCACCACTTGGGCCTACCATGATTTCTAGCGCGCTTGGGCCTACGAGGAATAAACTCCCTTTCAATATTCCTAAAACTTTCTCTAAACGCCACCCAATGCAAATTTGTGTCATTACCCATAAATAAGTTATCCCAGTCCACTACTCTCATCCTATCCGCAAAACTATCAAAATTAGCCCTACGAAAATCAGGGACTTCTATTACGTTACTATCCTTAGTGTTTTCTATCAATAACTTAAACCTAAGAATTTGATGATCACTACATCCTAAACTCTCGCCTACTTCTAAACCTTCGACTATATTCTCGCCGTTCGTCATCACCAAATCTAAAATATTATCACCGCGCGTTGGTTCGGTAACCATCTGTCGTAAAAAGTTATCTTCCATAAACTCAATCAATCTCAAACCCTCCTCATTACCAGTAAAAGTCTCATAATTAACATTAGGACAGTTAAAGTCTCCGACAATTATACTATTCCGATTGTCAATAAAGTTACCAAGAAGTGAGTAAAATCTAGTATCTGTATCGAGGGGTTGAACGGGAGGTCTATAAACAACAACAAAATTAAAACTAATACTACGCGCCCTAACTTCAACACATATCGCATTAATTGCTGCCGGAAAATCTAACTTAACCTCGATAGCCCTAAGGGAATTACGAATGTACAGCAAAACGCCGCCACCAATCCTATGTAACCTATCATTAGTAAAGAGTTTAAAACCCGGTATATCAAGTTCCCCCAACAAGTCCCGAGTCACGGAATTTAACCAAGTTTCAGTGATAGCAACTATATCGTAGTTGCCGGAATAAATTATCGCCTTAAATTCATTTAATTTATTTCTAATACTACGCGCGTTACAATAAAAGACGTTTAAGTTATTTTTTACCACGGGGGCGTTTTAAAATATTTTTCACGTCGGGCCCGCGTTCCCCGGACCCACAACGTTTAAAGAAGGCTTCGACCTATACAGCTTTCGCACGTTTTCGTCTATTAACCTACCTAGCCTAGCATTACCTATTTCATTAAAATGCACCCCATCTTTTATAAAAAGGCTAGGATCACTGAATTCGGACCACAGCTTTACGAAGGGTACATTTTCCTCAGCACAAATCTCTTCTAATTTAGCATTCAAAAATATCGTTTTAGACGTAATCCTAAGACCCAAACCGTGCCTAGGGGTAATACCTAGAACTAAAGACCTATCTGACCTCGCCTTTAGGGACCTAATTAACCCCCTATATCTCTCCAAAAGGTCAGGCACTCTCGTATCGGGCCTATACGAGTCGTTGCCCCCTACCATCGTCACCAACATCGAGTGACGGGAGGCAACGTCAATCCTATCCACTTCGTCTCGAACTCTGTCAACCCTGGCCCCTGGGAGACAGACCCTCCTCCTCTTGGTTGGATGCCGTTCAACGAACTCTGCGTCCATATGGCGCACTAAAGAATCCCCAATTAAAATAGTTTCCCCCTCATTCACGTCCCTTTCCAAATGGGCGAAAGGGTTCGAAACCTCGATAGGGGGGGGATTCCTATCACCTAACGTACGCGGCCTAGCTCCACCCTTAACTTCTCTAAATCCCTCCCCATCTACTAATCTCGGACTAGCCTTAACCCCTTCCTCAACTCTATCCAACCTTCCCGATAAGCTACCTAAACTAGAAACTAGATTATGCACCTCACCCTTCAAATTACGAACGTCTTCAACGTTAGTATTGGTTCGGCTTTCGTCAACCGTAGCCCTACCCCTGCCTTCATCAAGCGTTGCAAGTCTTTCCGTTACCTCACGTACACTACGTTTTATTTCAACTATTTCCTCCCTTAACTCGCAAAAGAAACAAACTGATCTCTCGGTAACCGCCATAGGACCGCCGTCATAATCTTTAAACTCCGAATACCACCAGTTTAACCCACACCTAACACACGACGCTTTCTGCGACGGCATCGTGGGTTAAAATTAGTTTATAACCGTCACAAGTTAAACTAAGCCGGCACGCTATAAAATCTTCTGAATCGCTAAAAACCACTAATATTCAATTACTGGTTAATATTCGTCTTTTAACCCGCTCACGCGCGGTTAAAACAGTACAATATATTGAATTGCCATTCAAAACTGACTAAGAAAATATATATCTTATGTTGTGCAAATTTGTTCAAATGTACTTTTTTTAATAAAATATATTTCCTGTTTTGGCTATAATGTACTTTTTTTCATAAAATATTTTTCCTGATTGAGCTATTTTTTTGCTACTCTGCGACTTAATTAGTTGGTTGGGTTTTGTTCTGGCTATTTTTTTTTCTAATTGGATTCAGTTTAGTGGTGTTTGTGATAGAATTATGACATGCTATTCGTGTGATTTTGACTTTGAGAACTTGATTCGTCAGGCGTCCTAGATGAAGACAAAGGATTGGATGTTTTTATCAATTACGGCGTTATTCTCTCATCGTTAACTTGCCCGAAATGTGACAGTGAGTGCCTTATACGAAAAGATCAGACGATATTTAGGTGAAATAACCAATATTAACCTGTTAGGTTAATTGAATGCCGGTTAGGTCAACTGAAGGCCCGGTTAGGTCACCTGAAGGCCTGGTTAGGTTAATTGAATGCCCGGTTAGGTCAACTGTACAGTACACCCTTGATGATTGGTTAGGTTAAGTCGCGATATTTTCGTTAGTTTAAATGAAAATGATGAGAGCAAACTTTTCTGGTTAATTTTGAGGTGTTTTGTACGAAAGTGCCATCCGTTTCCTGTGCAAATGCGTAGTTTTCGAGATGACGATATCTCGAAAACTACGCATTTGCACAGAAAACGGATGGCAGATTCGTGCAAAGCACCTCAAAATTGACCAAAAAAGTTTGTTCTCATCATAAAAACAGACTGGGTGTAAAAACGAATAATTACCCAATTACTTAACTATAACAATGTAAATACTTATAAACGCAAGTATATAAAATTCAAAACTTACCAAAAGTAAAGTTGTTAACAATATGCAAAATAGAAGCAATATCAGAGACCTCAGGAAATGCGTCCGTTCAGTACAGAGTCTGGCTGACGAATGAGTACAGTCTGGCTGACGGAGGGGATGGTGGAGATGGTGGGTTCCACTGAGTGGTCCTCTAGAAGGGGTTTCTCCAGGGTCTGGTTCCGATAGGACTCTTGGTTCTGGGACCTCTCGTTCTTCAGAGATTGTCTCGATTACTGGTGGTATTATGAGGTACCAATCTTCGTCACGGGTAATGGTTTCCGCGACGACCACTTCTGTTTTGTAGTCTCTGCTGGATTTGTTAATACCTTGATCTTTCGAGGGGTAGACTGCTCGAACACCTGGCAAATGGTTTTTGGGAACGTGTTGTTCGGCAGTTATCTTCAAGTTATCGGCGTGAATGAGCTTTAGTTTGGAATTATAGTCCGTTTCGAATTATAGTCCGTTATTGAGGATGATGACTATGTTGCTCTTGCTCTATCTGCTTGTTTCATTGGTCTAGGGCACGTCAGATTACTTAAGAAAATTTAAAAGATCGTTCGGCTAGTTGCTGATTTGCTTCTGCCATCTCGGAAAGTGTTAGAACGTCAGAGTCGCTTTTGTCAGGCAAACCAAATGGTAGCCGTTTGTTGTAGTGATATAAGACGAAATGAGGGGTATCCCCGATCGACACATTGTAGCTGTTGTTAATGGCCGTCTGTACCATAGAGAGAGAATTATCCCATGTTCGGGAGGATGCGTGGACAACATGGTGGCGGGCTTCTAGGATTTTTTTATTGTGTCTTTCCACTAAGCCGTTTGCCTGTGTATGGTATGCCACAATGTGTGTGTTTTTAATTTTACACATTTTACAGTGATTCAAACAGCTTGGAAGTGCTGACATGCTGGTCATTCTTAATCCTATGAAAGAATTATAGAATGATGGAATCTGAAATGGGGAATTTAAATCTTACGCCCGACAGCGTCGGATCATAGGCCCCAAAAGAGAGGGTATTGTACAAAAGCAAATTAATCCTACACACAACTAATGAGAGATATCTTATACCAAAAACATCTTTACATGCCGCAGGTAACGTAGCATAAAATTTATACTAGTTAGAGACCGGTTAATGTGTTTATTAAAAAACAAAGTTTCCTTGATAAGAGAAACGGCAGCGATCATCCTTCGAGAGCATACTGCATAGAAGGCAGTGTATTGCTGGACGTAGCTTGAAGGAGTCTCAAAGTAAATTTGTGTAAAAAATTCCTAAGACCAAACAAGAATTAGTTCGCCCAAAAACTTATTCATAAAGAAATCGTGTGTGGCTAAATAGAACATTTGTTTCCCCCTAACTTCGAGAAAATACTCGTAAAGAAAACGAGTTGGTTCGAACAATTCAAGACGTAAAAGTGTCTCCTCTTAAAAGTTCGCTTAAAGAAAACGGAATTCGTTCATTTTCCCATACGCAAGTATAAAATTTATACGGTTGGTCTAACATAAGAGACTGTATTAATTACTAATAGGATTACAAGAAATTAATCTCCCAATTAATGTGGTCAAAAGGCCAAGAAGATACACAGTTGTAACTTCAATTAATATTCTAAAATTCTATTTTTACTGCTTATACATTATGTTTTAATTGTCTTGTTAATTTCGAGTCTAAAATTCTTAAGGTAGAAAGAAGTCAGTTGTCTCAAATTTAATTTCTTTAACAAATTTAATTGATGTCAAAACTTCATTTCTGCATTTTAATTTGTTTTGTGTTAAACTCTGACAAATATGTTATTTTTGCAAAAGGCTTTTCAATTATTCCCCATATGGAAGTAACAAGAAACCCAAACGGTATTCTTTTTATGTGTTGGTTTGAACCTCAAACAGGCGTAAATAATAAATAAATCATAAAATAAAACCCATCATAACCAGTTATCACAGATGACTTCCACGGTAGATCTCCGCCAATAGTCTGACATGGACCTGTACTTGCGATCAGCTTCAAAGTTCACAGTTTACTCGCAGGATATTATGGGAATATGAGTATGATGAGTGGATGGAAACCAACGAGCACTACCGTGACGAAATATCCCTGTGGCTAGTTTTACAGCTTTCGGGTCTAATGCATTCTCTGCAGGGCCGTTTCTAGCCATTAGGGGACCCTAAGCAGACTACCCATTTGAGGCCCCACCCCTCCATCCACCAACTCACGCCTTACTACATCACCTAAGCACACACATACAAAAAATGGCTGTGTTAATAAAAAACAATTCTGAAACAATTTTAATGAAACATTTATGTCCAAAACAACAAATATGTAATTTCAGAAGACAAACAGAACAAATACTCTTCATGAAATTCCTGAAAATTATCTTATACATTATTTAGAATAAATGACACAGAACTATGTATAAAAAATAATGCAATTATCAACTACCAAACAATTACTAACTCATGATATAATCGTGTAATAGCTAACAGTTATACAGAACAGTTTGTATCTTGAACATTTTTGCCTCCGAGATTTTTTCTGGGAGAAATCATCAATAACATCATCATATGAAATCTCCCTGCCAACGTCCTGGTTGATGCTTATGATGCCAAGGCCACTGAGGCGATCCTGCCCCATTGATGATCTGAGGTAGTTCTTGATTAGCTTCATCTTAGAGAAGCTCCTCTCGGCTGACGCTACTGTCACAGGTAGAGTGCAGGAAATTCTTAGTGCAACCCAGAGATTGGGGTATAGTTCCTCCAGTTGCTTCTGATGAATGAAGGAGAGAAGCTCCAATGCAGTCATGTTGTGTGAAGGTAAAGTCGGCAAGTTCTTAATTTCGAGGGCCAGTTCTCTTCCATCAATGTTAGAGTCAGCTCCAGAACTCAGTATCTCAAAGAGCTTTTCACACTTGCAGGACAAGTCTTCCTTGTTCATTGTGATGAAGTTTAGGAGAACCCCAAATATGTCCCTCACATCATCTAATGTTTTGAATCTCTCATTTATTGACCCGACGGCACAATCCACCACCACATTGAAAAATTTGACTTCCAGCCTCTTTAAGACTTCTGTAAATGGTTCGTCAGGAGGTTGTACAATTTTTGTACGTTGCCAAAGAAGCTGATGGCATCTGTGAGCCCCACATGGAAAATAGAGTGCACGACAGTTCTTCTCTAATAACTTTGCCTGAACACCTTGTTCTTGCCCTTCGTGTTCGCTCCGTTGTCATATGACTGTCCTCTGCAATCATCAAAGTAAATATTCAGTTCATCTAGTCTCTTCAGAATCAGAACTGATAAACCCAGGCCTGTACCTTCTGAAGCCTCAAGAAAGCCCAAGAAGTATTCTTTTATTTCTGGTACTTCACCCATTTTAGCAGTTCTGAAAATAATCGACATCTGTTCTTGGTGGCTTGTGTCTGGAGTGCAGTCTAAAATGAGTGAGTAATATTTAGCTTGTTTTATTTCTGCAACAATGGCATCCAAGATCTTCCCACTAATGGACCCAATGAGCTCATTTTGAATGATGTTTCCTAGGTAACTTGAATGACTATATTGGCCACTTTCGACTCTGCTGATGTGTTGTTTCATCACTGGAACAAATTTGGCAAGCCGCTCAACCTCCTTCAAGAAGTTGCCATTGTCTCGATTGTACAATGTAGAGGAAGACCCCCCTGAAAGCAAGGTTTCTCTCTGCCAGTGATTGGATTATACTTACAAGACGTGTGAGAACATCTCTTCCAGCGTCGTAGCTCTACCTCCATTAATGACATTTCAGTTTGGTCAATGGTCCTCCCAGTTTTTAGCCGCAGTTCCAGATCCTTCCATGTTGCCATGTTATCTGCATGTTCTGAACTATTTTCATGGCCTTTCAGAAGCGAACCAACGTTTATCCAGTCTGAAAGTCCATCCGTAATTAGTTTGTACGACTTCCTTGAAAACAACTTGCAGCAGAAGCAATAAAGAGCATCATTCCTTCTAGAGTACATCAGCCAGCTTCGCTTTATTTTTTCCCCATTAATTGATGTTCTGTACATGTAATGATAATGAGCGCTTCTACCGTCCTCTCTTTTAGGGAATGTGAAATCTGGACTGATTTGAAATGGTCCTCGAGACACCAGATCTGTCTTCAAGGCATCTGACAGGACAACTGGCCAGTCATACGGATCAATAGGTGGAGCAGATCTTGGTTCTTGTTGCTCAGTAGAAATGCCCGTGTGTGGTGTTTGAAACTGAACAGAAGATGGGCCACTTGTTGGTTCATCAGGCTCTACTTCTACTGGTGTTTGAGGTTGCATAGAGGATGGTCCTGCTGTTGGCTCATGATGCTCATCAGGCTTTGTTGAGGATGGCTTTTCCAAATATTTCAGTAGTGCTCCTGAGAAGAACATAACATTACATATTCTGTTAATTTTTGCTAAAATACTCTTTCTTATCTTGTTTGATAATTGATCTGTGTGAACAGAATTTGAGGTGATGTGATCCATTAAATTTCACATTTCGAAACATTATAAATATTACAGAGACTAGCTTACTCTACACGATTCCTGAGCACTTGTCTAGCTTGATGGTCTATCTAACCTACAGTAGTTGCCTGAACTGTAATCATAGGAATATTCAAGTGGCACATCTCACCTGCGCTACTGGAAAGCTTCTCCTCCTCTATTTTCTTCTTTTTCCGTTTTTCAGCTCCTGATGGATAATGTCGTTTCATTTTCCAAGATGCACGAAGTCACATCTAGTTAACCACAACTAATCTGCTAAATAATAATAATCATGATAATAATGATGATGATAATAATAATAATAATAATAGAAAGTCGATATTAGCCTATGTCTTTATAAAGGATTTACATTTAATTTCCAATATTCTGAATAGTTTTTTATTTTCAGTACTGAGTTTCTTAATAATAATTCTAGATAAGAATTTGCAGTATGCTAAGAATACTGCATTTGATGCTATCCCACGCTTCCCTCTCATAAACAAAATACTCAACACAAACATGCACAATAACACCAAAAGGTGGCTGGGAAACTATCTTTCAGGAAGATACTCACATGTCACATTTAATGGCAAGTCATCCAAAAACAAGCTTTTTCCGAACGGGGTCCCTCAAGGCTCTGTTCTCTCACCAACACTCTTCAACTTATACATGCATGACATTCCAACACCCATAGATAACAAGCTTACCTTATCATCATATGCAGATGACATCACTCTAACATAGGCTGACCATACGGACCGTTTTGAACGGGACAGTACCGTTTTTTTTATGGGTTCTGTATGGGTTCTGTCACTGAAGAATAATTGTAAGCTCAATATGTTTATGTACATACTTTTTCATGAATACAGAATACATAACCCCCGTCCCTTTTTTGCCATCCCAATGTCCCGTTTTTGTCTCAAGGAAATATGGTCAGCCTACTCTAACATCCACCCACAACAACATCGACACCGCTACAAATAACCTACAAACATACATAAACAGTATACAAGACTGGCTCACACACAATAGACTCAAAGTAGCCCTCACAAAATCAACCATCACCTTACTTACAAGCAACACAAAAGAACACCAGGTAATTCCACAGCTTACACTAAACAACATCAACATTCCACACACTCACAGGACCAAAATACTTGGGGTCACATACAACACATCATTATCTTTTGCAAGCCACATTCAGGACATTAAAAACAAATGTACGTCAAGACTTAACACTCTTAGGGTACTAACAGGCACAAACTTTGGACACCAGCAGGAAACAACATCACTCATATACAAACAATATATTCGCTCAGTTATGGACTATGCTAGCCCATGCTGGGCACCCATTATCTCAAACACACACATAAACACCTTACAGACAATACAAAACAACGCACTTCGTATCATTACAGGATGCACTCAAACAACACCAATAGAACACCTGCACACAGAAACAAAAATACTGAAAGTTAGGGAACATTTAGACATGAGGGGAACACAATTCATGGCAGCAGCGACAACTAACCCACAACACCCTTGCCACTACATTTACAATCATGCACCAACACCTCGCACCATTAAGTAACACCAGAGAGACATTATAACCAAATACTCCATTCCATACCACGCCCCACAGACATCACACAGTACAGAAAACACATACACACACACCTAACCCACAAAGCACTGACACGACTCGGTCCGAATACGGTCCTAGGTGCGAAGCCGCCACCCATTAACAGGTCAGAGATCAGCCTGAGCAGATCGGATCGAGTTAACTTAGCACGATTCCGATGTGGACATCACCCCAACTTACGGACATATAAACACAGACTAGACAACTCCATAGACGACACCTGCCACCTGTGCCAGGACACACCACAAACAATTGAACACATTATGACAGACTGTACCGCTCTAGCACAACAACGAACACAACACAACATCACTAGTGCGCTGAACCTCTGGTCCACTCCGGAGAGGGCGATCGGTTACCTGCGTGCCGCCGGCTTGCTTGATCAGGGTGGGCTGATCGGCTAAACAACAACAACAACTGTCTTCATTTTTGCTTCTGCTGACGCGTTTCGTTCATATACTTTGAACATCTTCAGAGCTTTATACATAATTTTAAAGTAAAATGGGTTATATATATATTTCTTGATTGTAAGTTTGATACAATTTCAAATTAATTTAAGACTATTCGAAAGTTCATTAAATTTTATATTAATTTTCGGTTTTTTCATTTTAATGTAAAAGGCTTCGGCAATTTTTAGTTTTTGTACGTTATGTGATGAGTATAAGATTTGAAAGTTTTGCGAGATATTTTTTAAATTTAATATTTTATGATCTACTCTGTAATGTTCGTTAATTTTACTTGGCCGATATTTATGGTGGTATAATCTCTCTTTAATGTGATTTGTGGTGTAACCAATGTAAGTCGACGTACAGTCAACTCCAGGACATGTAAATTGGTACACCACATGATGTTGCTTATCAGGGTTTTTGTTACGTGTCGAAAAATGGCTTGATAACTTTTTGTTTTTATAGTATATGTTAACATTGCTATTTTTTTTTGATAGAAACTCAGTACTGAAAATAAAAAACTATTCAGAATATTGGAAATTAAATGTAAATCCTTTATAAAGACAGGCTGATATCGACTTTCTAAAATTTAGCATCAATAATCAGCTGTTTCCTAATTTTCTAAACATAAGACTTTACGACAAAACAGCTCACAAAGAAAAGTCTACAGAAAATTTCAAAACGCAACTTCTCAAACGCGACTTCGAAACAAGAAACCCAACAAGAATAAAACATAAAGAAAAATGTTTAAACAATATATTAAAGAGACAAGTAGTATAGCCGCAAAAGGGTAGAGTGCAGGAATGTTGCAATGTTGGAAGAGATAGTGATCAAATGTTGCAAGGGGGTGGGGTATGCAACAATTCAATGTTGAAAAGGGGGTGGGGTATGCAACAACTCAATGTTGAAAAGGGGGGTGGGGTATGCAACAACTCAATGTCGCAAAGGGGGGTGGGGGTATGCAGCAACTCAATGTTGCAAAGGGGGGTGGGGGATGCTGCAGGTGCAGCAAGGGGTCATGAAACTTGGAGGCGGCGTTATCCCCCAAGAGAAAGAGAGGAAAAGGAAGAGAGGTGTTCACCTGGCAGGAGCCAAGTGCATAATAAGACTTCAGCCGAGTGGGCGTTGTCTTATAGACTCCTAATCAGCCAGTTGGCTTAGAAGGCGTAAATGGCTTGTTCAGGTTGAGTTGCCAGATACCACTTTTTATTTTAATTGTTCAGGTATACATTATTAGGGCGAGTTGCCAGATACCATTTTAATTGTTCAGGTATACATTATTAAGTTGCCAGGAGCCAAGTGCATAATAAGACTTCAGCCGAGTGGCCGTTGTCTTATAGACTCCTAATTAGCCAGTTGGCTTAGAAGGCGTAAATGGCTTGTTCAGGTTGAGTTGCCAGATACCACTTTTTATTTTAATTGTTCAGGTATACATTATTAGGGCGAGTTGCCAGATACCATTTTAATTGTTCAGGTATACATTATTAAGTTGTCAGATTGTACCATTTATTTAATTAATTCTTAAAAGTTGGCTTAGAATTCCGCTAGTAGGTTTAGAAGGCGTAACCAGCCATTTGATATAATTGTTTACAACCAAAAGAATTAAATAAAACAACATTACATCATTCTGTTTATTATAAATATATAGAAAATAAATATACATTTGAATGATCAATTAAAAATAATAATAGTTTAAGAAATATGAACGAGGAATATGCATATAATCAAAAAATATATCCGTCAATATATCAGTACAGGAGAAATATATATATATACACACACACAATTATATTATGGAGATATATAGAAATAAATATACATTGGAATGATCAAAACTAAGAAATAATATAATCATTAACATAGCAGAAATATATACACACAACTAAATAAATAAATACCTACACTTTATCTTCTACCGCGCAACATAAGAAATCGTATAATCATCAATATAGCAAAATATATATATATACACACACACACAAATATGTTAAATATATAAATACATTTCACTTTTTTTTCAAAATACTAAACTCGCACTTAATCGAGTCTACAATTACATCATTATTGCTCTGCATTACGCAGTATACGCGGTTTAATAATATTTCACCGCTTAAAGTATAGGGAAACCTGTACTCGATATGAAGGCCTTTCATATCATTCATTACTATTTTTGTTCCCACTTTACAACCGGTTGGTAAGTCATCTTTAAATACGTCTAGAATACAATCAAAAGCACGCACAAAGAGTTCATCGTTAGCTACATTATTAAACACAAGTTTATAAACACGCCTTTCCAATCGAGGGTTTATTTCTACCGACCCGAGCTTTTCAATCGTGAACTCATCTTCACTCAACATAGCGGCAATTGAAATAATCTTCTAAGTCGTTACGACAACTGCTCGTTATATAAAGAAATAGTTCTTCAGGGTGAACGGGGTAGGTGAGCTCAGCCTTGTACCGATCAATTGCTTTCTACCAAAGTTCATGATATTTCAAAGTCTAAACTTTTTAAATAAACGTCCAGCTCTAGACCATTCTCACCTTGTTCAGCCCTACACTCGGTAAACCCATCGAGCAGAGCGGTGTATGCGTATTCAAGTACTGTATCAAAATAAAGCATATCCGTAACACGCGCGTCTAATATAGGTTTCAGCTTGCGGAATCCGACGATTTCAAACATTCTGTCGAGGATGAAACGGTTTCGCGTAGGAACAACAGCGTTATTATCAGAAGCATTCTTCCACATCAGCCGTATATCAATGCATGGCCGATCGTTATTTATACACAACGTACATACAACGGCGTATGAGGGTGCGTCACTAATCTGCTCTCTTCTTGTACCTACGTTAGCAGGTATTTTATAACGATCTTCACTCCACTTCTCAACTATCACGAAGATTCTATTCATCTCCTCGACACTTAAATAAACAACATTCCGTTTGTTTGTTTGTCTACATTCCGTTTCCAGTACATAGCTAACGGTACCGGATTTACGCCTGAACACGCGCAACGATTTCGTCACGGACACGTCGTACGAGGCGTTGAGAATGCTGCTCAAAGGAAGTTCCATCGTATTCGAGGAGCGCACGTCCACTCGGTTCAAGCTCTGAGATAACTATGAGCCGCGTGAGGCACGCAGGTAGGCAGGAACTGTTCGATGGGCGGATGACTCACCCTGATGATACGTGAATGGGCTTGTTCGAACTCGTATGATCCGTAAGGTGCGAGTCGCACCATAATCTAATGAAACGTGTGCGGCGAATTGTTGTACCCCATTATATTGGGTAGGTGTTTTTTTCCGGTACAAGAATTAATTTCGGTTTTAACGTTTTATCACTACCAGAATACGCACCAGACAGTTTCCCTCAGGATAATTTTCACGAACTAGGCACATTTTATAATGTTTTATCTCTCCTAAACATCTTCACACTCCGGCGCACTATTTGAGAGGAACATATGCTCATATTTTCCTTTCTGCTCAGCAAACGATACTCGTCTCTAAAGTCTGCTAAAAACTCACGCAGGGCACTAGCCACAACCTCACTACGAACCTCATCATGATATACATTAATATAGTGATAAAAATACTTAAGATTGTCCATGATGACTAGATTCACATTTTCAGTCGTAGGGTATGAGTAATCGACATGGTGTAACATGACATAATACCGCTTGTCATACCACCCATCCACAAGACTCATTATCCATATCTGCTGCTTCTCTTCTGCACGCGTTGTTTCTTTTACTTCATGGTATATGTGAGACTTTATAAAGTTTAGCTCTACAGCATACTTCAGCACATCGTCTGTGCAACGAAAGCCTGCAACGGTTTCACCAGAACATCCGTAGAGTATTTGTACATCTTGCTCCTTCGCACGATCCAATGTGGTTTTAAAAGAGGCATAGGAGGGGAATAGGAAGTTTTTCGGTATCCACCACATCTTCACACTTTGCTGAATACCATTTCATAAACGTTGTACAAGCAATATTAAAGGTAGCCATTTTCTTCTACGCTGGCGAATACACGTCTGATCTCAAGGGCCTACTGCAGTCAACTGACCACGCAGGGAATCCCAGATAGTAGCATGACTCACGTTGCTGGTCTTACAGTGGGCGGAGCTTAGAACTTTCACCTGTGCGCACACACACACACACAACAGTGGACGGAGCTTAGAACTTTCACCTGTGCACACACACACACACACACACACAAAGGAGAAAGTGAAACGCTAATTGAAACATGGTTTATTTAATAAACGAGATATTCAAGTAATATATATATTTACAAATATGATTTAATAAACGAGATATTCAAGTTATATATATTTACAAATACGGTAATAAATAAGTTAACAATAGATACATCAAAGATTATATACAAGACTTTACAAATACGTGTCATAAGTAAGTTAACAATAGGCGCATCAAAAGTTATGGTATCCAAAGGGTACGGTATCATAGGTACCAGGTAACTGGTAACGTTTCCTATAGGTGTTACGGCACACCTTCGTACCCTAAGTTCCTTCACGCCCCCCAGCTTCTGCGCCCGAAAATTGTGGGTGCCTACAGTTAGTTGGGGAGGTCGTTCTCCCTCATCGTCCAAACACACTAGATCCTTCAACGATTCAAAGTTAACAACCCGCCGATTCGCATGGTTGAGCGTAATACCCTTTGCCTTCACGATATATTTCATATCCTCCCCCACCCTGACCCGTACCCCATAAGTTTTAGGTCCTGTTGAGAATAGGCTTAAGGAGTTAAAATTGACAACACTCGAGACTAGGAGGTTAAGGGGTGATCTAATCCAGGTTTTCAAAATTATGAATGGGTTCGATAACGTAGATAGAGATAGCTTTTTCGAAATATCTCAATATAATAGGACTAGAAATAACGGGTGTAAGTTGACAAGTAGAAGGTTCGAGACAGCAGTTGCGAAAAACTTTTTTACGCATAGAATAGTAAATAGCTGGAATAGTTTGCCGGTAGAAGTAATTAGTAGCACGTCTATAAACATGTTTAAAAATCGATTAGACGCATATGTTGATAGAAAGGGTATAGTTTAAGGTAGTAAAATTAAGGCTTTCTGGGGATAGATCCCACAGCTCAACACAAGTGTTGTGGGATATAGGGAGGCAGCGTCTTGGGTTAGGGGATACTCTCTGTCCTTACACCACCCCATTTAAAGAGATTCCTCTGCCGAGCGGTGCCCCCCATAGTACTGTGAGGTATTGAAAAACTCATGATCTTCACTTGCCCCACAAACACCTTTAAATGGGAGACCCAAAATGGGTGCCCACACATTTCTACATTACTGTACAGTCTTTACAGCCACACCTACACTTTTTCTCGTAAGTGTATATATTGTAATGTAATGATTGTAAATTTTGACTTGGTCCGCAATCGATATGGACCGTGACTTGATGGATACCGTAATGAAATTGACTGGATTCTTTGGATCTGATATATTTGCATGTCCGTTATAAATAGATATAGAGTGTAACATATTTGTGGAGAGTAGTCTATTATGACTAGATCCTCTGGATCCAGAGATTCTATCTTTAGTTTTAAATCGATAATTAGTTTTAAATTGATGATTATTTAGTTTCGTAAAAATTGGTCGTTGCCAATTTACCGGCGGTTTTTACATAAATTTCTTATGTTCTTGTGGTTCGGAACCCACGTAAAATTGTAGGTCCCCTCCGCCACCACGGAGGACATACACAATACACGATTACGAACACAGTTAGGTAGACCAGCCATGAGTGGATCCTAGGGTCTTTGTTGGTCTGAAACATTATAACATTATAACACAAAAGAGTCGGCGTATGCGTTATCCCCATACTCATCCTTGATCTCATCAGTGAGTTCGCCGAGGAACTCCCCAATAGCAGGCATGTATTCACCCTCCCTCTCTGTGAATATCACGCTATCTGTATCGGCATGCAATACTCTCCGCCCAAGAGAATGCAATAGACCCCAAAGTTTTATGCGGGCGTAGGCTGTTGTGAAGCTGGCCACAGGTATGTTTGTAACCCTTGAAGTATCTGTGGCCAATTCAGTGTTGTTGTACTTTATTATGTAAGTATTACCTACATTCACGATCTCCATGACCTCTTTATCGGGAGCATTGGCATAATCCCAGACATCACTATAACTTTGTGCCAAATGAATGTTCCCTTTGCCGGTATTCTGTGCAAATTTTCCCCATAGACTGTTTAGACACAACTTTGCACTAAAGCGCTTGCCAGGATTCCTTGCAATTTTGGCACGATCAAGTTGTATACCTTCGCGGTCGCGGTAACGTTGAATATAGGCAGACTTTTCATCTTCGGTATCAACTCCTCGCGGATACCCTGATGCCTCAACCTTATCCTTCAAAAATGCGTTTATATATGGTGCGAAAAGGTTGGGTAGCTTCTGAAACCTCCACACATCATGTATCTTCAGTATTCTATACCCATGGCGTACGGCTAGGGCCAGCTCAGGACTTGTATATACGCCTCTGATCTTACGCTGGAGGGGTATATGGTTACAATCGCCGTTATTCTCTTCCGCGCACTTCACGCACAGCGGGAACATGAGCTTGTGGTCGATAACGACAGGTAAGATTGGCATCCATAAATTGCGTGGGGGTAGTACGTCTACGAAAGAGAGCCCAAAGTAACGATCATTCAAATTTCTTGAAAATTCATTGATGGAGGACAGGTTAGGTCCCACCAGTTTCTCAGGAGCGCCCACGGGGTACGGATTGTTCTTCATCACGTATGGGTATAAAGAACAGAATCGTAGTAATGGAGCTTCACACCCTCCGTAGGTGGAAAGTATAGTCTGAATGAATTTGTACGTTCTCCAAACAAGCTATCACCACATTTGAGAGGATCCAGCACCATTGAACGCTTGATCGTGTTTATTGTCTCACGGTACACCTCGTCTGTCTCCATCCGTGCATCATATTCATGCTCCCACAAGACTTTGTGAGTGAACTGGGACCCTATAAATTAATCGGGGTGCGGGTCCATGCAAGACAGTCGACAGGAGATCTACCGTGGATATCTCCGGAGATTCCGCACTCAGGACGGGGACATCCATGCCACCAGCATCCGTTAAAGAATTACACAGTCTTCACACCAGTGACACGGTTTTCACTTAAACCATCAACCCAAAAAACACGACCATTAATCATAATGGGTACTTCACCCGTTTTGCGGGCGTGCTTTATGTATACACCTGTCTGTTGCTGTAGGTGTATGAGCCAGTAAATAGCCTTGTGTCCTTAACTGCGGGGGTTTGTTTCGGTGAATAATGGCTAAGGTGTCTTTAGGCATGAAGTTATTTTTGAACACCGTAAAACATAATGACGCGATGGTGGTTGCGACTTGCAGCGGATCGCATTTGAAACGGCCTATGTACATCCTTCTAAAGGCCTGGAAGCATACTCTAAGCACGCGCACATCATTCACGCAATAACGCTCACATTCATCAGCTATATTATAAGGATTACGTTCATTAAAACTGTTGTAGTATCGATCAAAGTCTTCACGTTCAGCTACACTCATAAAATCATAGTTAAAATAATGTTTGGGTGGTGGTGGGCCTACGTAGTTTAAAGTCTCGCTGGTGAGGAAAGTGTAAGGGAAGTATCCTTTGGAAACTTCAGCTGCTACCCCCATCACCTTGGGTAGCTTTGATAATTTACAAGGTGTGAATAATAAAGTGTCTTTAAATTGTACATTGCCTCTTATTTGCATCTGTATTAATTTGTTGCCTCTTTTCAATGGATCACCTGTAAATATCTCAGAGGATTCGTGCTCAAGCAACTCCTTATAAAGGAACTGCGTGTCAAACATTGCCCGTTATGGGCGAGAATATACACAGTCATTTTTTGAACTTGTCGGCTAACTTGACAATATAGGACACAAATAGTTTCACAGGACTATCGCGGACATTCTTTTTAAAAACGTTTGTCCGTTTACCGCATTTGGGGCACTCGTCACATTCGATCCCCATACACTCATCGCAGATAGTCTGGCTCTCAAGTAAATGTGGAATTACCTCTTTGATTTCAGCGTTCGTATATGTTTCTATATTATAGTATACAGTTATACCAGGGTTATTTTTAGGGTTAGCATCTTTCATATAACATACATGTTTTACTCCATCCGCCTTATATTCCTCCTGGCATGTAGAACAGTGAATTTCGTCACACTTGTGCTTAAATTTCCCCCTATTATCCATTGTGTGAAACATACCACATTCACAGATTCTCATTTTCCTGCACGTGCCAATTGATTTATGGAAATCAAAACAGCTATTATTGAAAAAATGTACGTCTACACACATCACAGTCTCTCTTCTCAGCTTCAACTACACGGCTTTCACATTTGGTGCTTTTACACTGTTCACATACCATGTGACATTCTTTACAATGTCTCACTATATCATCCGCAAACTCGAGGCACCCCTTACACAAATCATGATGTCTCCATATTTTCGACTTTTCTCATAACTCGCGTAAAGCCACCTTATATTACGGATGGGAGATACGTTGTCCCTGACAATCCTAAAATAAGTAGAGGTCTTGTACGATCTCTCACACATCTTTTAAAAACATACACAGTCCTACGACGATCATCCAGCCAAATACAACTATACGGACATTCATTTCCTGTTCTACCCTTCTCAGCTCTTCAGGACCCATATTACAGTCAAATTCAAGTTCACAGTCTACAGCTAGTTTACGGGCACGCTCCACGACCGTAGGCAACCAAATTTTGTGGCCTGTGTATTTTTTACAGTAAACATACGTGCTAAGAGTACTGCTATAAAGCCGCAACCACGATCGACGTTTATATGCTTTCGGTAAATAATCGGAGAATTGAAGTTAAGAGTATACGGTATGGCACTATGACCCGCAACACGGAATACACGGTCAATATTTATCGTGAAGGTGTCCATATTAAAGGCTATACTGCTTTGGGCGGCTTGCATTATACGTTCTAATATATATTCTACATCTTCAGCCGTCAAACGTCTAAATGGCACTACTACCCAATAATCTTCTACATCACCGTCATCTGACCCGAATCCGATGGACAGACTCGTCCTGACTTCACGCTCGTCGCGGTTCTGAAGAGCAAACTCTACAATACGCTGTACAACCCGGCGTAGCCCCCGCTCAATTCCATTGCTATACATGGCTCTAGGATCGACCCTGACTCTATACCGATTTCTAGTCAAGGCTGGGGTGGGGGCTGCGGAGCGCACCAACTCAAACGTTATATCATCCTCACAGAACGGGGGCAACTGTGGCGGATGAATAAGGGGATATACTAGCGGAAGGTGCTGCTGGGGGGCTTGTTGCGTAAGACGTTGAGGGCCTGGAGTCTATTATTGTAGACTCAACAGAACGAAGGGCAACTGTGGCGGATGAATAAGGGGATATATTAGCGGGAGGTGCTGCTGGGGGGCATGTTGCGTAAGAGGTTGAGGGTTGGGGATCTATTACTGGTGGTGGTTGGCTAACAACAGGCGCGTATTTCGGTCGCTTTATACCTGACGTGGGGTTCTCTTCATCATACCTCCGCTTTGAACGTGCTACCGGTATCGCTGGTGAGGGTTTGTCGGCAGGGGAGGATTCTGTGATCACAACTACACTGTCGTGGGGTCATCCGTAATGTCGATGGGGTGCTGTACCTCATCGTCATTCACGTTTCTGTGGGAGAAGAAAACAAAATATAAGGAACAGCACTCAAAATTTGTAATATTTTGTAAATTATCCACTTAGGAGTGTGAGGTGTTAGAAATGGACTCTGTAGAAAAATTCAGATTCACGAGCCCATCCACATGTATTATATCTGGACCTACAGGATGTGGTAAAACTGTGTTTATGCTTAAAATCATTAAAGAAAAGGGAGAGATGTTCTTGAAATTTGTGCATAAAGTTATATGGTGCTATTCGACGTATCAATCAGTGTTCAACGAGTACCAAGATGATATTTTGTTTCACAAAGGCGTATATGACGTTAATTCGTTAAAGGGAAATCAACATACAGTCATTGCAATTGACGATCTCATGTTGGAGATGGATAAAACGTTTGCCGAGACATTTACAGTATTATCCCACCATCTTAACATAAGCGTGTTCTTCATCAATCAGAATCTATTTTTCAAAAATAGATACATGCGCGATGTGTCGTTAAATACAAAATACCTAGTCTTATTCGCACAACGTAGAGATGTATCACAAATTGGGATATTAGCCAATCAAATGTTCCCGAATCAGCGTAAGGAGTTTTTGGAAGTTTATAAAGAAGCTACAAGCACGCGTTACGGATATTTGCTTTGCGACCTTCATCCGCGAAACACGTTAAGGGTGCTTCTACGAACGAATATATTTCCAAACGAGCCTGAAACGGTGTATATTCCAGAATGACAAAGAGACTAAAGAAATACCGTGAATTAATAAAAATCTATCATCGACTGCCCCAGGCAATGCAACAGATGTTTATTAAAAATATCGACTCCGACTTTTTAAAATGCATCTGTGAAATCTGTCTTAACGTTATAAATTGCAATGTATCAATGAAACCCCCTCAGAAGGCTCGCCTACGCCGTTACAAGAACATAATACGTGCACTCGCTCGTAAAAGTCAAACTGTAGTGAAGAAAAAACGAATTATTGTACAAACAGGAGGGTCATTTCTCCCCATCTTATTTTCAGTTTTGGGTCCTTTACTGACTAGATTAATATAATGAAGAAACTGGTAGTGATTCCACACGAGGTGTACGCTTCACTGCAAAGGAATCCAGATACGGATCTAGATCCCCGTAAAAGCAGACTTAAAAGAATGGAAAGCGAATTGCTAGCCCTATTAAACAGTGAAAAAACACCTGATGAGAAAAGAATCTTATACCAAGAAGCTCTGCAGAAATTTCTTCACGAGTACGAAAATTATAAGAACCGGACAGAGATTCCTGTGGTTATTAGGCACAGCACGGGGGACGATGGACATGGCGACATAGAATCTGTACCCGACGATACAGCTGACCAACCAAAAATTAAGGGATCAGCCACACAACATATCGAGCATGTATTAAAAAGCACCCTCCCACATACATTGAGGAGTAAAGGCTTAAGTCTTTATAATCTATTGAATGAGGATCCAGCCATACAATGGACCGATACAGGCGAGATCATTGTGGAAGGATCAAAGGTACAGGGATCGAATATCGTAGACATTGTCCATGATCTGGTGAGAAAGTGGGATAGGCCATCACCATCAGGATGGAAGCATATTAAAGCAAGACTACAACAAATAAACTTCCCTAAAACGTTGATAGGAAATCTGAACAGGTTAAAAGACTTGGAACATGCAACGCATGTGGCGCAATTGAAGACGCCGTCACCCCCGGCGGTAACATCTTTGAAGAGGAGAAAGAAGAGGTTAAACAACGGTCAAACTTACCCACGTGCCTCTAAAATAGGCAAATGGCTAACGTATTAAGTAAACGCTCTTATGACATTTCTAACCCAGCATCCTACGGCGGCGTAGATAGACTGTACAGTAGTGTTTACGGAGTAGGAAAAAAAGATGTTGAAACATTTTTGTGGGAGAGGACGCTTATACGCTTCATAAGCCTGTGAGAAAAAGGTTTAATACAGCCAAGACAACGGCTTCCTCGATTGATTCTATTTGGCAAGCAGATTTAACAGACATGCAAAAATATTCTGGGTTACCGTTACATTCTATTCATGATAGATGTATTCTCTAGATATCTGTGGCTAGTTCCTCTGAAAAATAAATCACCTGAAACAGTTGCTAAAGCCACCAAAACGCTAATGTTAAAAGAAAACAGGGTTCCTGGCTATTTTTGTACGGATATGGGGAAGGAATTTATAGGCCGTGCTTTTCAGAACATGTTGCCAGAGTTTAATATCAGCTATTACACAACCAATTCCATACATAAGGCTTCTTTAGCTGAATGAGTTCAACGTACCATAAAGGAACGCATGCACCGCTATTTTACACATAAAAATGCATACAGATTTCTAGACATTCTGGAATCATTGGCATCATCCTACAACCGCTCACACCATCGCACGATTGGGGCAACACCTAACGAAGTTTTAGAAAGAGGTACGCTCCCGAGAAGAGATGGATCACCAACACCACCACCACACTCGGCGCGCTTCAAAATCAATGATTATGTAAGGCTGTCGCGTTCGGGGAATAAATTCGCAAAGGGTTTTGAGCAAGGATGGACACGCGAGATTTTTAAAGTTAGGGGTATGAGACCTAAAGGTGAGATAATGATGTATTACATTGAAGATTTGAATGGGGAAGAAATCTCAGGAGGCTTTTGCCGCGAGGAATTGCAGAAAGTTGCGTTTAATTTAGGAAAAAATGTGTTTAAAATTGAGAAAATTTTAGGAAGCAAAGGTTCAGGAAAGAGAAAAATGTACCTGGTGAAATGGCTAGGGTACCCAGAAAGCTTCAACACCTATATAAAAGCTGATGCAATAATGAAGCTTAAATAGTATGCAGCATGGCTCCTAACCATTTCTACGTCACACTCCCGTCCTCCTCGTCCCTGTCGGTACACCCTAACAACACACTAGCCAACTTTGTAACAAAACTCCACGGGCCCATTGAATTGGAACGTGATTCGTATGAGGTGGGGATATGCGAAATTCAGCTGGACACCCTCTTTTTAAATATTGAATATAAAGAATCCGTTTTTACGAATCTTAGAGACATTGACGAGTGTGAAAAAGCTGGGGTAGCTATGGATGAAACAATACGTATCGCTCGGACTAAGGTTGCACGGTATTACAGTACAGAATTAAGACTAGGACCGGGTCATTATGGTTCGGTCGAGGATGTTGTGAGAGACTTCACCGTAAGTTTAAGAAACTCAAACCTTACGAATGATTTAGTATACGAAATCGTAAACAAAGGAAACCCTGCACAGTGCACATTCACTTATCCTAAAATCAAAGACTAACAGACGTATTAAAGATCGAAGAGTGCTTAAAATTCTAACCAATGGACGATATAGCGGAGCCATCCAAAGAGACACATTTCACGAGGCACAGCATGACTTGTCCAGATTAATGTATCAATTGAAGATGGAGAAATTGGCTGAAAGCTCTCAGTCCCCAGACATGTGCTATATTTACAGTAATATTGTGGAGCAGTTGGGATACCCAGGCACGCCTGCTGCGCATTGCCCACATCCCCAACCATAGAGGAAGGAGTTTGAGTATTACATATGACAGACCCCTTTATGTGAATGTCGCAACTAATTTAATAACCAATATCTCAATATATATAAGAACGATTGAGGGTGAAACTTCCCATTCGGTAACGGGAGCTTAACAGTGAAGCTAGTGTACACTTTCGACGCACTGAGTTATAATGGATAGAAAGCCTTTCGCCGTCTATCGAGGGGTGAGATACCAACGCGGTAGTGGACTTGGGTCCATTTTTTCATCCATTCTACGTGCGGCTGTTCCTTTGTTGAAGAGGGGTGTCAGATACCTCGGAAGAAAAGCGCTACAATCAGGTCTTAACACTGCAGAATACATATTGGCTGGAGCTAAACCTAAAGAAGCTCTAAAAAAACATTTAAAACGTACACGGGACGAAATCATCAAAAATGCAAAGAGAAAAATGCGTGGTGGCGGGAAGAAGAAGAAGAAGAGGGCTGCCCGGAAGAAGGGGTCACGTGGTATTAAACGTAAAAGGATATCAAAAAAGAAGTGCTGTAAGCGAATGAAACCTATGGTTGACCACTTTTTTGACTGATATAAGCTAAGGACATTGATCTCATGAATCATTATTTGTTTACTACTTGTCGAGAGAGGAGGCACTATTTCTAACTCGTCATGGCACGCTTCATCCACCCATGTAGTTCACAATGCTGTAAATCGGAGCTGTCCCTTTTTGAGCTGCCTCCAACTCAAGTTTCTATTGAGCACAGTGATTTTATTACAATTAACCCTTTAAACACAATTAGTTCCAGTGTGACGTATATTTAAATCAGACCAACATATCGTCGGGCACGGGATACTATCATCTACGAGCCTATCTGGAAAATGTCCTCAACTTTTCGAAAGAAGCGAAAGCCACCTTTTTAAGTGCCGAGGGATATTATCAAACTAAAGACGAAAGTAGTATAAAGGACAAATTTAAAAATTCTAAAAAGAAGATATACGAGTGTTTTGGACGTCTGCACACAGATTTCACTTTCCAGGAGAAGTTGCTTATCAATGGGGTGGATATGAAAATAAAGCTCACCCGCACGAGTCCTGAGATCTGCTTAAATCTGGATTCTGATCAAGAAGAGGGAGCTAAGCCCGTTGTGGTTCACATTATGGACACATACCTCCGCGTACGGCGAGTGAAATTAAGTTCACCAAAACAACTAGAAATTGAGAAAAATTTACTAAACGCCACAGTGAAATACCCTATTAACAGAGTACAAATCAAACTATATACGGTGCCTGCAGGGTCGGCGTCGAAGCAGATACAAAACATCGCCCTGGGAAATCTTCCTAAAAGGATATTAATCGGAATGCAGGAGCATGCATCGGTGAATGGAAAATATAAAAAGAGTGCCTTTAAATTCGAGAATTTCGGACTTAAAAATATAACTCTATACGTTAATGGCATTGCTTTGGGTGGAACATTGGATACGGACTATTCATCAGACGCTGTGTTACCTCTTTGCGCTAGAGCCTATATTAATCTGACCCATATTGCAGATGATTGTGATGAGCTTGGTAATTGGATAACGCAGAAAGAATTCATTGATCAATTTAACCTTTATCCGTTTGACATTACACCTGACTTATCTGCTAGTGTAAATACGCATTTAAGCCCACAGCAGAGCGGAAACATCTCAGTGAGGTTGGAATTCATCAAGCCTATAGACGCGCCTATTAGTGTACTAGTATATCTCGAATCGCAAGCCCTAATAGAAGTAGATAGATTTAGGAGCGTTATCACTGACTTTTAAAATGGATGCTAATACACTTCAGAGAGTAATGAATAGTGAACGAGTCACACGTTCCAAATTTATCGGCGTGTTTGCGAAGAATGAAACATTGAGTTTGCCAAGTACGCGAGAATGCGGTAGTCTTATTGTGAACACAGATGTCATCGGTAATGAAGGGCTTCATTGGATAGCTGTCTATTTTAAAAATAGACACCGCCTCTACTATTTTGAATCACTCGGTACTCAACCCTGGAGTGACCCTGTTATTGTAAAATTTCTCGCTCAGTTACATATTCCCGAAGTTGTATGGAACCCGTTTCGTATACAAGGATATTTTAGTAATACTTGTGAAATGTACTGCATCTCATTTCTCATGCATATGTCATGTGATAAAGAATTTATAAATTTTTTAAATTTATTTGACCCGTGTCACACTCGACGAAACGATGAAATGGTATGCAGACAGATAAAAATCCGTTTTCCAATTGTGCTTACTCGTTGTATAGTATAATGTTTTTGTTCGTGTGTATATTTGTAACGTTAGTTTGTATATTCTGTAGTTTAAGATGGTTATTGTACTGATTTCTTTCATTTAATAAATTTATGAAAATATATTGTGTCTTCTTCCCCCAAAAAGATCGAAAAACACTTACATTATTTCGGTGTGACATTCATTATGCTGACTGTTCAGTATATCCTCCGTATTCATGACACGGGATTCTTCAAAATATTGTATAACACGTGTCAAATCCTCATCGGACCTTAAAGGTTAAAGAATAATGTTCATATTGATTCTTTTTTTTAATAAAAACATATACAGAGTATACATATTGTAAGACAGACCCCATTATGTGAAGATATCTTTGGTTCGCTCAGAGAAACTCATTTAAGAGGTAAATCCGAATAACATTTAAAAAAAACATGCAAAAGATTGCCATAAAAATTTCGGTTTTAGCATAATGGTGAGTATCTAAATGAAGTATTTGACGAGATACTACATCCCTCCATATATATAAAATCATGTTTCTGACAGTTTGTGAATAAAAAATAAAAATGAAATTATAGACACTTACATTTCTATGGTAGTCCCTTGCGTCGGATTGTAAGGAGCGTCATTGCAAATATCTTCAACGATTTGCGTTGGAAATAATCCATCACGGTCAATCGCGTTAAAAAGATTAATTGCAGTCAATGCTGCAGTGTCACCTTCTTGATACAAATCCGGAAAAATGTAAAGTTCGTGGTCCATGGTGGAGGGAATGTTTATGCACTGGCAGAGGGAATGTATATTCACTGGCGCGAAATAACTACTGTTACTCCCTACTGAAAAATATTTCCTTTTATATGCACAATCGCCAAGCTCCGTCCCAAAAGATCAAGAGCAGATGTTCGTAGTGATTGGTTGTCAGTGTAGCTGGGTGGAGCTATGATAAGTTTGTGTACCAATCGTAACACCGCTATAACGGGTCCATGCTTTGGACGACTAATGGCATCTTTATATTTTCTCCAATAGATTTAATGCTCGTATTAACCCTTGCTGTCTTTACCATGTCAATATTTGCGACAACACTTGGTTTTCCCCCACTATTCCCGGTTCAATAATCACTAATGTAATCGAGAGGATTTTATAATAAAGAAATTATAAATATATCCATTTCTTTAATTATATTTTTAAAAAAGAAAAGAGTATTCGGTTTCCACGTTAAACTGTGGGTCTAAGGCGGAGTGAAAAGCTTAATCATTGTTACAATTCGGGGAAGAGCTAGTTATTAATATTATTACTAAAGAGAAAAATCTACATTGTACATATCACATTTTGCAGGCATAATATCCCGGATCAATAATCAAATGATCCTGTTATTTTAAATGCTGAACTTATGATGTGAAAGAGTCAGCAATGATTCCCTCACGAGATGTATTTTTGATTCGGCTTCCACGTTAAACTGTAGGTCTAAGGCCGGAGTGAAAAGCTTAATCTTTCCAATTCGGCGAAAAGGCGTTAATTATTATTATTACTACTAAAGAGAAAAATCTACATTGTACATAACACATTTGGCAGACATACTATCCCCGGATCAATAATCAAATGATCCTGTTATTTTAAATCCGGATCAATAATTAAATGATCCTGTTATTTTAAATGCTGAACTTATGATGTGAAAGAGTGA
The DNA here is from genome assembly GCA_023014485.1 of Bathynomus jamesi. Taxonomy (NCBI): domain Eukaryota; kingdom Metazoa; phylum Arthropoda; class Malacostraca; order Isopoda; family Cirolanidae; genus Bathynomus; species Bathynomus jamesi. Next base: position 16,054 of record JAJOZX010003755.1, on the reverse strand, counting down.
GCAATGATTCCCTGACGAGATGTATTTCTGATTCGGCTTCCACGTTAAACTGTAGGTCTAATGAGAGGTGAAAAGCTTAATCTTTCCTTTTCGGCGAAAAGGAGTTAATTATTATTATTACTACTGTAATTTGTACCACCCTATATATATATATATATATATATATATATATATATATATAGTGTATGTGTGTATGTGTGTGTGTGCGCGCGCGCGTGTGTGTGATCCTCACTTTCTCTGACAAAAATCTGTGTGTGTGTGTGTGTGGTGTTAATTTTGAAAAAACTTTGTTGATTTCTGATAATTATGATTTTGATAACTAAGTTGATAAAATATAAAACATTTTTTATTTACAAGGAAGACATTCGCTTCGAGAGTGAAGTATTTCAGTGGAGTAGTAATAACAATAAAAAATTTTAAGAGATGTGATCTAAGAAGATGATGCCATACAAATTTGCAAGTAAAGACATATAATCAGTGCATTTAATAAAATAGAATTTTATATACATTAGTAGCAAGGGACAAAATTGAAGGAGTCGAGCGAAGGAATTGCCGAGACAAATCGAGGCCTTGAGAGAGAGAGAGCAAGTTGACCCAGATTCCTTCGCGTACCTTTCAAAAAGGCCTCGGGGTAAACAGGTGTGATTCTTAATAATTAATTTATTATATTGTTAATATTGGTTTTAATAATTGATTCTCTTAAAAGGAGAAAATTCATTTGCTTTAAATTAATATACTTTTGGCATTTTTTCTGATTTTCATTCACATAATATATACAGAGGTGTGTGTGTGTGTAGATTTGAGAATGTTAATGGAACGATTTCTTTTGCTAAGCCAATTGTTTAGTGAATTGTTAATATTGTTTTAATTCACTTTAAGGTGAAAATCCGTTTATATATATAAGGAATGACAAAATTAAATAGACAGTTAATATGATTCTTTCTATAAGGAATGACAAAATTAAATAGACACAGTTAATATGATTCTTTCTATATATATATATATATATATATATATATATATATATATATATATATAAGGTAAGGAGAAAGTTGTTCAATTGTGTGTGTGTATTTCGACTGAACTATTATTTTGACGATTGTACGTATTATATTATTTTTGTGCAGTAGAAGGCAAATTCTATTTATTTAATTAATAACACTGGGGAACAAATTTTAACTTATTTTTTGTTTCTTGGACGTGAATAGGTCGGTCTTATAGGATTTTTTCCTCTGATTCCGAATATAGCCGTAGAATTTCTCTATCACCCAAGGTTACTGAGAAATTTGTATTTTAATATTTATTAAAAAAGTGTATAGAAGTTAGTATAAATACTTCATAAAAATTATATTAGTGGCAGATTGTCATTTAAAATATTCTTCTTGAAACTTCTTTGTCACTGATTTTCTCTTGTAGTTTTCACTAGGAGCTTCTCGCATCAATGTCCAGCAGTAATCAGCTAACATTACCGGATCCCACCTCCCTTGGTAGCGTTTCTCCATAGTAGCTATATCTTGGTGGAACCTTTCTCCATGCTCATCGCTTACGTCGCCGAGGTTTTCAGGGAAGAAATCTAAATGGGAGTGCAAGAAATGGATTTTTAGTGACATATTACATCCCAATAACCTATATGCTTCAATCATGTCCTGCACTATTTTTTCATAGTTAGAGGCTTTGATGTTCCCTAGAAAATTTGTGACAACATTCTTCATGGCCTCCCATGACACTTTTTCTTTTCCTCTCAAGGCATCATCAAACTTTTGATCTTTCATGAGCTCTCTGATTTGGGGACCAACAAAGATCCCTTCTTTTATCTTTGCATCGCTAAGTCGTGGAAACTTTTTCTTCAAATATTTGAATGCCTCATCTTCCTTGTTCATTGCTTTGACAAAATTTTTCATGATGCCAAGTTTGATGTGAAGTGGCGGTAAGTATATTTTCTTGGGGTCAACTAAGGGTTCATGAGACACATTCTTCAGTCCTGGGATACATTTTTGACGAAGTGGCCAATCCTTTACAAAATAATGCGAATCTCTGGCTCTGCTGTCCCATTCACAAAGGAAGCAGCAGAACTTCGTATAACCGAGCTGCATTCCCAGAAGAGGCGCGACGACTTTTAAATCCCCACATATATACCAACAAAACTAGTCATAATTAATCTGCTGAAGGATGAGTTTCATATTTTCGTAAGATTCCTTCATGTGGACAGCGTGCCCTACAGGAATGGAAGGGTATTTATTTCCATTATGAAGTAGTACAACCTTGAGGCTTAGCTTCGAAGAGTCAATAAATAAACGCCAATCTTCAGATTTGTGCTCATGACCGAGAGCTAACAGCAGTCCATTTACATTATTACAGTAGCATAAACCACCTGACGAGGAGAAATACTGCATCAGATCTTTTTGGCGAGTGCGGAACGCCGATATGCTTGTATCTTTTGCCAGCAAATTCCATTCACGTAACCTGGAGCCCAATAATTCCGCTTTCTTTTTCGGAAGATCCAAATCTCTCACGAGATCATTCAGCATAACCTGCGTTATCATACGTGGTTTATTTGATTCAGGTTGCTGAAAGTCTGTATCTTTAGTGTCAGCAATTTCCATTGGTTCAACTTCAGACTCTTCATCCAGTGTCCATGACTTTGGGGGAGTTGGAATTGGGTTATCATCGTCATGTAGTACTGGTCTCATGGCAGATGCAAGATTTGGGTATTGAATTTTATGTTTATTTTTGGCAGAGAATCCTGAAACGTTAGTCATACAAAAATAGCAATCCGTTAGGTGATCCTTGGGCTCTCTCCAAATCATTGGTATGGCAAATGGCATAGATTTGCGGGTACCTTTAATCCAACCCCTAAGAGTGACGGCACAGGAAATGCATGAGATATGAGGTGCCCAGGATTTGCCTTGGTCGCTGTCCCATTCACAAAGGAAGCAGCAGAACTTCGTATAACCGAGCTGCATTCCCAGAAGAGGCGCGACGACTTTTAAATCCCCACATATATACCAACGAAACTGGTCATAATTAATCTGCTGAAGGATGAGTTTCATATTTTCGTAAGATTCCTTCATGTGGACAGCGTACCCTACAGGAATGGAAGGGTATTTATTTCCATTATGAAGTAGTACAACCTTGAGGCTTAGCTTCGAAGAGTCAATAAATAAACGCCAATCTTCAGATTTGTGCTCATGACCGAGAGCTAACAGCAGTCCATTACATTATTACAGTAGCATAAACCACCTGACGAGGAGAAATACTGCATCAGATCTTTTTGGCGAGTGCGGAACGCCGATATGCTTGTATCTTTTGCCAGCAAATTCCATTCACGTAACCTGGAGCCCAATAATTCCGCTTTCTTTTTCGGAAGATCCAAATCTCTCACGAGATCATTCAGCATAACCTGCGTTATCATACGTGGTTTATTTGATTCAGGTTGCTGAAAGTCTGTATCTTTAGTGTCAGCAATTTCCATTGGTTCAACTTCAGACTCTTCATCCAGTGTCCATGACTTTGGGGGAGTTGGAATTGGGTTATCATCGTCATGTAGTACTGGTCTCATGGCAGATGCAAGATTTGGGTATTGAATTTTATGTTTATTTTTGGCAGAGAATCCTGAAACGTTAGTCATACAAAAATAGCAATCCGTTAGGTGATCCTTGGGCTCTCTCCAAATCATTGGTATGGCAAATGGCATAGATTTGCGGGTACCTTTAATCCAACCCCTAAGAGTGACGGCACAGGAAATGCATGAGATATGAGGTGCCCAGGATTTGCCTTGGTCGCTGTCCCATTCACAAAGGAAGCAGCAGAACTTCGTATAACCGAGCTGCATTCCCAGAAGAGGCGCGACGACTTTTAAATCCCCACATATATACCAACGAAACTGGTCATAATTAATCTGCTGAAGGATGAGTTTCATATTTTCGTAAGATTCCTTCATGTGGACAGCGTACCCTACAGGAATGGAAGGGTATTTATTTCCATTATGAAGTAGTACAACCTTGAGGCTTAGCTTCGAAGAGTCAATAAATAAACGCCAATCTTCAGATTTGTGCTCATGACCGAGAGCTAACAGCAGTCCACTTACATTATTACAGTAGCATAAACCACCTGACGAGGAGAAATACTGCATCAGATCTTTTTGGCGAGTGCGGAACGCCGATATGCTTGTATCTTTTGCCAGCAAATTCCATTCACGTAACCTGGAGCCCAATAATTCCGCTTTCTTTTTCGGAAGATCCAAATCTCTCACGAGATCATTCAGCATAACCTGCGTTATCATACGTGGTTTATTTGATTCAGGTTGCTGAAAGTCTGTATCTTTAGTGTCAGCAATTTCCATTGGTTCAACTTCAGACTCTTCATCCAGTGTCCATGACTTTGGGGGAGTTGGAATTGGGTTATCATCGTCATGTAGTACTGGTCTCATGGCAGATGCAAGATTTGGGTATTGAATTTTATGTTTATTTTTGGCAGAGAATCCTGAAACGTTAGTCATACAAAAATAGCAATCCGTTAGGTGATCCTTGGGCTCTCTCCAAATCATTGGTATGGCAAATGGCATAGATTTGCGGGTACCTTTAATCCAACCCCTAAGAGTGACGGCACAGGAAATGCATGAGATATGAGGTGCCCAGGATTTGCCTTGGTCGCCTACCTTACATCCAAAATAAAGTTCGTAAGCCTTCTTCACGAGTGGGGTCATCGTCTTCCTCTGTGCCATTATGGTCAGTTCTCCACATACGTAGCAAAATGTATCTCTGGGATTAATACAGTTTCGATTCATGCTGGCGGAAAATTATTGAAATCACGGAAAACTTTTTGGAATGAAAAACCAATTTTTTCTACTATGAAAAATGTTAAAATTTGAGCAAAACTTGAAAAAAATTTCTTTCTTTTTATTAAAAATCTGTTTAAATAGTTATATTTTTTTAATGCAAAAAATACTATTAAATATAGTTAACCTGGAAAAAAAAGAAAGCAAAATTAAATTAGTACACTTAATTTTAACTAATATTTTGGGAAAACTCTGAGTAAATGGAAATATTATTTTCTCGAAAACTATGGGTGATAGAAACATTCTGAAACACCAAATAGTTTTCAAGAAACAAAAATGTTGTTCCCTAGTGTAATCATTTTCTTATTGTCAATTTCGATTTTAAGTCTGTATGCTTTGGTAACGAATTAAAATGGTATCTAGCAACTCACCCTAATAATGTATACCTGTACAATTAAAATGGTATCTGGCAACTCCACCATCATCTATATAAGACCCGCTTGGCTTCGGAGCTGGCAGTTTGATGCGAACTTCGGCCAAATAAAGAACTCTCTCCTTCCATTCTTAGGTTAAGACTTAGCTTAGTTTCCCTTTGGGGGGTTAGGACCTCCCACCTTGTCTCCCCAAAGTCCTCCTCCATCTATCCTTTCACTCTTAGGCTAAGGCAACCCCTTTGGGGGGAAGTCATCCTTCCTTCTCCCTCCGAAGATCCCTCCCCTCTCCCCCTTCAGGTGTACCCCTCCCCCCTTGGCTCCTTCTAAGCCAACTGGCTGATTAAGCCAGTTGGCTTAGAAGGAGTCTATAAGACAACGCCTACTCGGCTGAAGTCTTATTATGCACTTGGCTCCTGCCAGGTGAACACCTCTCCTCCTTTCTCTCCTTCTCTCTTTCTCTTGGGGGATAACGCCGCCTTCAAGTTTCATGACCCCTTGTTTCACCTGCAACATCCCCCACCCCCTTTGTAACACTGAGTTGTTGCATACCCCCACCCCTTTGCAACATTGAGTTGTTGCACCTCCCACCCCTTTGCAACGCCTACCCCTCTTTGCAGCATTTGATCATTATCTCTTGCAACATTCCTGCACTCTAACCTTTTGCGGCTATACTACTGTACTCACAAGCCCATACAGAAAACGAGACATTGCGAACATTGAAGCTATGCAAAGAACCTAACCTTAGAAATGAAATAGAAACAAACTGGAATGAGAGACGAGGCAGATTTTGTACGGTCCCAGCTGCGGTGGGACAAGGGGCCATGAAAACGAGGATGGAAAATACCCTCAGAATACGGGGCCCAAAGCTTTTCAATGTCTTTCCAAAAGAAGTGAAGAATCTCCGGCACACCGACCTGAATAAATTCAAGAACGAGCTGGACATATTCCTGTGCAAAGTCCCTGACCAACCATGCGTGGCTGGCTACGAGGGCAGGAGGAGATCAGAGAGCAATTCCCTCCTTCACCAAATCCCGCAAATGAGGCGGGATGTTGCAGAGGGGTTGACCGTACATCGATCCTGAACCGTCGTTCAAATTCACCTAAAGTGAGTAATATATATATTATATATATATATATACACTGAGCGGCAGAAAAATCGGCCCACTTGGAATATCGTGAAAAGCAAAAGAGTTGGCAAACTTCTGCTTATAAAAGTCTTAAAATTCGAACATATAGTCTATGAGGTAACCAAATAACAAGACAAAACAACGTCAGCTGTGAACACACTAGCTGTAACGAATTTTCGACTTCTTTTAAGAATTCGACAGTCTGACATTCAGTTGCTCTTAGACTGCTAGTGCCGCTTTTTTCTTGCAATAGTGAGAGTAGGCATTTGCGTTTAGTAACAGAAAGACTTCTAATTCTTTTGGGTTTCAGAATTGAACATTTACAATGGATTTGAGTGCCGTGAACATCGCAAGAGTCGTCGCCCTAATTGAAGACGGTCGGAGCCAGCGTTACGTCGCCGATGCGCTAGGAATTCCAAGGACAACGGTTCGACGTGTCTACCAACGTTATGTGGAGACAGGAGAGTACACCCGAAAACCAGGCTCTGGAAGATCGCGCCACACATCTGCCCGTGACGATCGTTTCATCGTCTTGAGTGTTTTGCGAGATGGTCGCTTGGCTGCCACAAACGTCGCAATGAGCTGGAAAGGTCTCGAGACGTAAGTGTATCGGAGCGAACCGTTAGAAGGAGTCTTATGGAAAGTGGCTTACATGCTAGACGTCCAGCAATGGGCCCAGAATTACTCCCACACCACCGCAATGCTCGGCTTGCTTTCGCTCGTGAGCATGTCAATTGGACTATGGTCCAATGGGGACGAGTATTGTTCACGGACAAATCAAGATTTAATCTTCGAACATCCGATGGACGGGAAAGAGTGTGGAGAAGAACAGGAGAAAGATTCGCCCCGTGCACTTTTACGGAGAGGTTTGCTTTTGGAGGAGTCCAATTGACATGCTCATGAGCGAAAGCAAAACGAGCATTGCGGTGGTGTGGGAGCAATTCTGGGCTCATTGCTGGACGTATAGCATGTAAGCCACTTTCCATAAGTCTCATTCTAACGATTCCCTCCGATACACTGACGTCTCGAGACCTTTCCAGCTCATTGCGACGTTTGTGGCAAGATAGAGAGAGAGAGAGAGAGAGAGAGAGAGAGAGAGAGAGAGAGAGAGAGAGAGAGAGAGAACATTTGTCATTTGTACGAGATTTCTTATCGTGACGTTTCCCCTATCCAGGTGTTCAACGCGGCCTTCTGGAGCCAATGCGTATCTAAAAACTCCATCGTTCTTAGTTAAGTCGGTTGTGTCTGTATGTTACGATTATCTTATTCCAAAAAATATTTTTAGAAATATATTTTGAAAATTACTATTTTCTCTTTTTGCGACTAAATAAACAATGACGTAGCTGTGTTTTATTATTCAAAGTATATATAAACGATATTATTTGATTATTCTACGCCAAAATTAACGGCAATACAAAAGTTATATATACTGTATATAATGACTTCTAATCCGCCTGGGGCTGTCAAGAAATTCATTATACGGAGAACATCTCCTCTCCACTAAATATATACAAATTAAATGAATAGCGCAATCACATGCGAGTTTAGTATTTTATTTAAACGCAGTAAAATATAAAGCGCGCATATTTTGATGTGTGTGTGTGTATATATATATATATATATATATAAAATCCATGTATTGGAATTCTTCTGCACTATTGTTTATGAAGTTTATATACCACGTGACCACAAAAATTGTCCCTGTTTTTAATCGCTTATTACTCAGTCATTATTGCAGCTTCACAAATGAAAAAAAAGCATTCGAAAGAGAACATTCTAAAGTTTTAATTTATTCTACATGTGTTCAAAGTGACGTCCCTGGACATTCTTACATTTCACACAACGGGAAAGGAAGTTATTTATTACATTTTCCAAAACGCTGCATTCAATGGACTGTACACTCTCTACCACCGCTTGCTTTAATTCTTCGATAGAGGATGGCTCTTACCTGAATACTTTGTCCTTGACAAATCCCCAGAGAAAAAAGTCCAAAGGTGATAGATCGGGAGATCTTGCGGGCCAGGGAAATGCGAGCGATGAGAAATGAATCTATGTTCAAAAAATCTTGTTAAACATTCCAGTGATTGCCTAGTTGTGTGGGCTCTTGCTCCGTCTTTTTTACCACAAAAATTGTCCCTGTTTTTAATCGCTTATTACTCAATCATTATTGCAGCTTCACAAATGAAATAAAAACTTTTGAAAAAGAATATTTAAAAGTTTTATTTAATTTTTTCGATATCCTGGATACGAAATCAGTACTTATAAAAAAATGACAGTTTTATCCACCACAATCATGGGTTATTTGTCGGACATGCAACGTGTTTTCATCGCAGAAGAGATGATCAAACATGGCTCGGTAGTTGCCACCCAACGGTCTTTCAGACGACAATACGGTCAGCAAAGGACCATAGATCCTAAAACGATTCGCAGGATTTTCGCAAAATGGAAACATCACGGCTCAATCAACAACATGCATAAAGGCAACTCTTGGCGCAGCAAAGGTGTGCGAACCGCTGAAAACATTGATTCAGTCGCAAATCAGCTTGAAACGGACAACAAGAAATCTGTGAGACGACTATCAGCTGTGACAGGAATCAAACGGGAGAGCATTCGGAAAATAATCACGTTGGATTTGAGAATGAAGTCATTCAAAATTATGTGTTTGCAACAGCTTAGCGAACAAGACTACCAGCGTCGTTTGATGTTTTGTGAACGCATTGAAACAATAATTGAATAAAACCAGATAAGATTAAGTGACATAATATTCAGTGATGAATGCCACATCTATCTCAATGGGTTCATCAACAGACAGAATTACCGGTGTTGGTCACAAAACAAGCCAAATATACACTTGGAGAAACCTCTGCATTCACCAAAAGTTACTGTCTGGTGTGGTTTGAGTAGCAGCAAGGTTTATGATCCTTACTTTTTTGAGGACCCAGAACAAGGAGACCGCTTTCAGTAACTTCAGAAAGATATGTAGAAATGCTGAACACTGTTTTTGAACAAGAAAACTGCAGTAACAAGTGGTTTCAGCAAGACGGAGCAACAGCCCACACAACTAGGCAATCACTGGAATGTTTAACAAGATTTTTTTAACAAAGATTCATTTCTCATCGCTCGCAGTTTCCCTGGCCCGCAAGATCTCCCGATCTATCACCTTTGGACTTTTTTCTCTGGAGATTTGTCAAGGACACAGTATTCAGGCAAGAGCCATCCTCTATCGAAGAATTAAAGCAAGCGGTGGTAGAGAGTGTACAGTCCATTGAATGCAGCGTTTTGGAAAATGTAATAAATAACTTCCTTTCCCGTTGTGTGAAATGTAAGAATGTCCAGGGACGTCACTTTGAACACATGTAGAATAAATTAAAACTTTAAAATGTTCTCATTCGAATGCTTTTTATTTCATTTGTGAAGCTGCAATAATGACTGAGTAATAAGCGATTAAAAACAGGGACAATTTTTGTGGTCACGTGGTATAAGTGTGTATGTTTGGTTGAGCGTACATATATTGAACGTGTATATAAATTTCTCCTGTACTATTATTATTTTTTATGCTTATATATAAGTGTGTAGATGCCCGTACATATATTAAACGTGTATATAGACTTCTACTGTGCTATTTTTATGATTGTATGTGTGTGTGTGTATATATATATATATATATATATATACAGGGTGGGCCGTAAGTTTCCATACATAGGAAAAATAAACATTTTTTTATGGACAACCATTTTTATTTATATAATATGCTCTACATGGTTGCCATTGTTTTGAAAACACATTTCAATACGTGTTCCCCACTGTTGATGAACACGCATTAGCACAGTTGACGTTATGCTTGTAATGGCGTTGGTGATACGTTCCTTTAGATGATTTATGTCTCGTATCTTTTCCTGATACACCATGGCCTTCAATTGCCCCCAAAGATAGAAATCAAGGGGGGTGAGATCTGGGGATCTGGAAGGCCACTCCACAGGACCACGCCGACCAATCCAAGCATCCGGAAACTGCTGATCCAAATACCGACGCACGTGAAAACCATAATGAGGTGGAGCTCCATCTTGCTGGAAGTAAACTGGGAAGTTACCTTCCTCGTTTAGCAGGGATGGGAAAATCTCTTCTTGCAACATGTTAAGATACCTTTCGGCATTAAGATTTCCACTGACAAAAATTGGTCCAATAATTCTGTCACCCCATATCCCGGCCCACACCATCACTTTACCGGCACCTTGCATCTTCGTCGGACTCAGCCAGTTAGGGTTAGCATTACTCCAATAACGTATGTTTTGCCGATTAACCTCTCCATTGACGTAAAAATTTGCTTCATCAGTAAACAAGATCTTACAAACGCATATTCTTAGGGTATCTGAAACATAAAAACAAACGTTTAAATTTTCCTATGTATGGAAACTTACGGCCCACCCTGTATATATATATATATATATATATATATATATATATATATATAATATTCCTCGCTTAAAGTGTGTATTTTTGTTGTATATAGATTTCTTCTACCATTATTATTTTTTATTGTAATTTATCTCCTCTATATTTCGAATAAGTGTATGTACAGTATGTTAAATAATTGATTCCATGTTAAATAACTCGTTTTGCGAATAAATAAACAGAATAACGTAGTTGTGTTTTATTATTCAAAGTACATATAAACGATATTATCTGATTATTGTATGCCAAAATTAAAGGCACTACAAAAGTTATTAATATATATATTTGCATTAACTTCTAAACCCACTGTGGCTGTCAAGAACTTCATTATACAGAGAACATCTCTCCATTAAATATATACAAATTAAATAAATGGCACAATCTGGCAACTAATCTTATGGATTGCCTCGGACATGCCAGTGAACAGATTTTCTCCTCTCCTCCTCTCTCCTCTCTCTTAGGTTACCTTCCTAGGTCAGGTTAGGGTACACCTTTTGGGGGGAGGTCATTCTCCCGGGCTTCCCTTCAACCCCCTCTCTCCCCTTCATGCTGCTTGGGAGTTAAACCCACTCCCCCTTGCTTGCATGCCACCTCCCCCCACGGGTGTCATCACCCCTCCCCCACGGGTGTCAACCCCGGACCCTCCTTTGCAACATTTGATCAACATTGCAATTGATTTGCACTCTGCCTTTTAGCGGTCATACTATTTAGCCTACCCGCGGGGTTGGTTCGTGGCAAATACTTCATTTAATATGTTTAAGAATAGGTCGGATTGATGTATTAGTAGCATCAATTTGCATTAAAGGGTGGGTAAATTGGGGATGTAATTTTTAGTTAGTATGTATAGGGAGTAGCCCGATTTTCCTTTGTTTTAAATGTAGTAGGAGGTGGTGATCGGTTCTGGTTGCAGAGCACTGATGGTTCTCAGTTGATACCCCATTGGTAGAGACGGGAAGCTTGATGGGAATTATCGGGAATCAAAACCTCCGAATAGCTAATTAAGTATAAAGGATGGCCACTCTTTAAGTACATAGTGTTTATTTATTGAGATAGAAGCAGTGATTTTCCTTATGATATAAATGTAGTAAGAGGCGATGGTGTGGTCTGGTTACGGAGCACTGGGTGATGTCATTGTGAGAACGGTCACAAGTCAAAACCTCCGAATAAACCTACAAAAGGGGGGGTGGGGTTGGTTGTGGCGGAGTTTGTATGATGTTTCCTTTTGATTGTAAATGTCGGAGGAGGCGCTGGTAAGGTGGGAAAGCTCTGGAAGTTCTCAAATGATAGACTTTTTTCACTTTTTTAAAATTTTTATTTATGTGTTTCTAATAGTTGGGGATTCTCGGGAGTCAAAACCTCCGAATAACTATAATAAACTATTTTGGAAAACCACTCCTCTCTCCCTTCTTTCTTTGTTTTGCTCCTTCCTTTTTTTTCCATTATTAAAAGGGAGCTGCTTGATGGAGGGCTAGTCAGGATAGAGTGGAAGTAGTAATGCTCCCTTTGTCAAAAAATGTAGTAGGAGATGCCGGTCTGGTCTAATTTCAGAGCAGTGGGAATTCTCAGATGATACCCCATTGGTAGAGAAGGGAAGCTTGATGGGATCCTTCAGGAGTCAAAATCTCCGAGTAAAAGTTTTCAGTTTCTGGGATGCTACTTGGGTATACAGTGAAGGATTGTTTTGTTAGTACATTTTAGGAAAATCGCGGTATATTTAACTTAGAGAACTTTCAGCTTATACAGAAGTAGTGATGTTTCCTTCTGCAATAAATGTAGTAGAAGCGCAGCTAGTTTGGTCTGGTTTCAGAGCAGTGGGGGTTCCCAGATGATGGAAACCGTGATGAAAACTCTCAAAAGTCAAAACTGCCGAATAGACACATTCATTTTCAGGGAAGCTACTTAACCCTAAAAGGACGACCGCTACATATTGGTAACCTTTCAAATACACGCATTCATAACAACCCTACAAACAATTCCGGCGTTAAAGGGTTAACTAGAGTAGAAGTTTAGTTTTAAATTTTGTGTATTAGAATTTCGTAAAAAAAAAAATAAATGAAATATAAAAATAAGCGTATGTAGGCCTACACTGTCGGGAAACTTTTAAATTGGGAGGTGCTAGCCAACTGGAGGAGCCTTTAGATCAGTAAGTACTTCTTGATCAAGGTGATTCTCCTATGCAAATGATGCAGTATAAATTACGACATGATAAATTTTCTTGAAAAAGTGGGTAAAATCATTTTCTTGCTGTACACTTTCGTGGTAATTCTTAAATTGGTGTCTGCTGATCAGTTGGAAGTGCCTATGAATCAGTACCCCCTTATCTAAGTAATTCCAGTGCGAAAGATGAAACTGAAATTAGTAAATTGTTGTAAAAGCAAGTGTCTCGGCAGTCGGCACAATGGCAACGATGAAATGATGACTTCTTTTACATAATAAATAAAAAAAAAGTCCCTAAAAATTGCATGATGTAGATTAGATTAGGTAGTTACTACCTACTTTCTGCTGTCCTCTAATGAGTAAATGGGTACGCATGGTGTGAATGAACACTGAAGTTATTTTTTTTCATTATAGTTTTTTTTACTTTCCTATAAATCTCCTTTCACAACTACATATTTACTGTCAGCAGTTGCTGGCGGAGGAGGGGCAGAACCTTGTTTGTTCTATACTTTATTCTTACTAATATTCCTGAGCGAAAGTTTTACACGTCTATAAGTGTTAGCATGGTATAAGTTTTCAGTATCTTTATTTTTATTTGCTTTTTCTA